>JANJXV010001253.1:0-162178 GCA_024803745.1 Megascapheus bottae | reverse complement strand
AACAATTAACTGTGTCTAATGCTTTCTTTAATTTCACTAATCCTTCTGTGTTTTTCCCTCTTGCATTTTTTACACTTGACAGAAAAGCTAATCATCAGGAAAAAATTGAGTAAGATAAAGACACCTAATAATATCCTAGTAGATTGACGTCAAAAATATGTGCAAGATGCCCTGTGTGTTTGACCTAGTGGTAGAGTCCTTGGCTACCAAGCAAAAAGACTCAGGTTTGATTCCTCATTACCACATACATAGAAAACGCTGCAAGTGGTGCTGCGGCTCTGTGGGACAGCTAAAGCCTAAAGAAAGCCCAAGAACAATGTTCACACTCTGAGGTCAAGTCCCAAGACTAGCAAAAACAAAAAAAATTCGACAAGGGGCAAAATGCAGGCAGAGAAGGCACTGTGAAGCAAATGTTTTGTAAAGGATGAGGGCAATATCGACCCTTAAGTCTGGATCTTACCTAAGAAAGGCTCCTTGAGCCTGAGACCAGACTGGTAGTTGGGCCTAGTGGAAGACATTGGGATTGGACAAATAAGGTGTGCTGTTTACTACATCCACATGTATATTGTGAGATTGGAGGAGAGATTCAGCCTCCAGTATGTCTTTGGTGAGGTCTTTTGTGAGCAAGGATCTTTGGTCATTGGGCCCTGAAAGGTGACCCTGCCTCCCTCACAATGGAACAGAATATGGAACCCTGGTAACCAAGCCACTGTAACTAACAACCAGCTCAAGCCAGCTCACTTGGCCTGTGGCTCAGGAGGAAGAAAGATGTTGCTGTGCTGTTGCCAAAGGTCAGGAAACTCGAGTCTCAGGCATGGAAGTTGTGGATGTCTTACTCGAAGATGTACATGCTAGATCATTGCCAAGCCACAAATCCAGTATAACAGAACTTTCTCTAAGAAGAAGGCCAGGAAAATCCAGGGCAACCAGATGAGGTATATTTCTAAGAAGAAATGTATTTGACCCCATCATCCTCCCTGCACACTACAACATTCTTTTTATTTCATTTTTTTTAATTTTAATTAGAAAAAGGGTTAGATGATATTTGCCAGATAGAAGGTGCATTAATTCACATACATTGATACCCTTTCACATGTCTTGGTACCCATTTCCCTCCAACCCCACACCCCCCACCCGTCTTGGTTTTCCCCCCTTCCCTATCAAATTTCAAATATCCAAATACAAATAAATTCAATATATAAGATAAAGTGAGATACTATAACAATATGGCATAACCAAGGGACAGCAAACGAGATGAGAGACAACATAGTACATTAAGGACAACAATCATTCATTATATGGCTTTTGTGTCAATATCCTGGAGGTCCTTTCAATTAGCTTCACATTATATGGCCTTATATATGGCCTTTTGCTCTATTGACAATCTCTGCTAGTAGAGCCCAAGGTTTCTACTGATTATGACGAATGAGGGAAACCACTGAGCCTAAGTTCCTTTGAGTCTGGCTTACTTCACTTAATATGATTTGTTCTAAGTCTCTCCATTTCCTAACAAATGGGGCGATGTCATTCTTTCTGACATCAGCATAGAATTCCTTTGTGTACAAATACTACAACTTGTTGATCCACTCATCAACTGAGGGACATCTGGGTTGGTTCCATATCTTTGCTATGGTGAATAGTGCTGCAATGAACATTGTTGTGCTAGTGGGTTTAGTATGCCCTTGTTTCTGGATTGTTGGGTAAATGCGAAGTAGTGGAATTGCTGGGCCATAGGGGAGTTGTATGTTTAGCGTTTTGAGGCACTGCCGCACTGCTTTCCATAGTGGTTGATCGAGTTTGCACTCCCATCAACAGTGTAGTACTGATCCCTCCTGGCCACATCGCCTCCAGCATCTGTTGTCGTTCATATTCCTGATCCTGGCCATTCTAACTGGAGTGAGGTGGAATCTTAGAGTTGTTTTGATTTGCATTTCTTTTATGACCAGAGATGTTGAGCATTTCTTCATGTGTCTATAGGCAATTTTGTTTCTTTTTCTGAGAAGACTCTCTTAAGTGTTTGGCCCATTTTTAATGGGATGGGTGTTACTTTGGAGGTGAGTTTTGGAGTGATTCAATTATTTGAGTTGTTGATATATTTTAGATATGAGGCCTTTGTCCGTTGTTTGGGTGGTGAAGATCTTCTCCCACTCTGTAGGCTTCCTGATTAGTTTACTAGCTATATCCGTTGCCATACAAAAGCTCTGCAGTTTAATGCAGTCCCACTTATCCAGCCTTTCTCTGATTTGTTGTGATTCTTAGTCCTTATTAAGAAAGTTTCGACCTGTGCCAAGGAGGCCTAGTGTATCTCCTATTCCTTCCTGTAAACTTTTCAGTGTGTCAGCTTTTACCCCCACGTCTTTGATCCATTTGGAGTTAATTCTAGTGCAAGGTGACAAAGAAGGATCCAACTTATTTTTCTGCAGGTGTTTAACCAGTTCTGCCAGCACAACTTGTTGAAGAGGCTATCTTTCTTCCATTCTATTTTTTTGGCTCCCTGGTCAAAGATTATGTGGCCATAGGTCTGTGGTTTAATATCTGGGTCCGCAGTTCTACTGCAATGGACTTCAGGCCTGTTCTTGTGCCAGTACCAGGCTGTTTTGAGAATTATAGCTCTGTAATAGAGTCTTAAGTTTGGAATTGAAATTCCTCCAGCGCTGTTCTTTCTGCTAAGAAGTATTTTTGCTCTACGGGGTCTTTTATTATTCCATATGAAATTTTGAATTGCCACTTCTATTTCTTTAAAGAATGACATTGGGATGTTGATTGGTATTACATTGAATTTGTAGATAGCCCTTGGCAAGATTGTCATTTTCACAATGTTGATTCTTCCAATCCAGGAGCATGGGAGGTTTTTCCCTTTCCTTAGTTCTGCTTTTATTTCCTTTTTTATGGTTTTAAAGTTTTCATCTAAACGGTCCTTTACATTCTTAGTTAAGCTAATTCCTAGGTACTTTATTTTCTTTGAGGCTACTGTGAAAGGAATTTCTTTCCTGATTATTGCCTCGTTCCTCTCAGTGTTGGCGTAAAGTAAGGTAGTTGAGTTGTGTGGGTTCATTTTATGGCCTGTTACCCTTCCAAAGCTTTGAATCAGCTCAGGGAGCTTGGGAGTAGAGTCTATAGGATTCTTTAAATACAGAATCATGTCATCGGCAAAGAGGGATAGTTTTATTTCCTCTTTCCCTACTTGGATCCCCTTTATGCTTGCTTCTTGCCTTATTGCACTGCCTAGGAATTCTAGTACTATGTTAAAAAGGAGTGGAGGGAGTGGGCATCCTGAATACTACCCCCTAGCACTTTAATGCAAAGCTTTGGGCTGTGGCATTTTAAGCACAATTCAACGCTCTGTTTTTTGCTGGTTAATTAGAGGTAAAAATCTTATGGAATTTATTGCGTGGTTGATTTTGAACTGGAATCCTCAGTTCTCAGCTTATCTTGAGTAGCTAGGACTACAGTACTTTTTCAAGATGTATGCTCATACACATTGCTTCTGATCCAAACACTCATTGTTCGATTTAACTAACAAGATGTGAGGAACGATGATTGACTGTAATTTACTAGATGGGATTCTAGTGAGTATATATTTCCACTTCCACTCTGAAGCCAGGGAAATGTTTCTGGTACATGTTTCAACTATCTCCCAAAGAGGAAATAATATGTGAGTACGTTTGGTAGTATTTCAGATAGGAGATGGACTTTGGTGTTTGGAACCTGTTGGGCAGAGTGTATCAGCTGGGCTGTGATAACAGAGATGATGTTATAGACAGTAATATCTTCATCCCAGACAGACTTAATCCAGATCCTTGGATTTCAGGCCTTCAGTAGATAGAATTACAAGTGTGAGCTGCCACCACCACCTGGTTCATTTTGGAAACCTTAATTGCTTCTCATTTGTTCCTTTCCTTTTTTGGAAGATTGATCTAAGCTGGCTGATTGTGCATCACAATGAAGTAATTGGCCTCAGGAATTGCAAATATTTGTTTCATCAGCACGGAATGAATGAAGTTGATCTAAACCCAATAGTATTTTCCTTCTGATAAATAGGGAACTTACTTATATCATCTTTCCTTGCCTTTGCTTTCCCAAAGCAAGCAACATGTTTCTTAAAAACTATACTTCATGAGAATATTATAATTAGAAGCTATCTTCTGCACACTTCAGAATAGTCCTTGCATTTATAAACTTATATTACAATATTAGGTAGAAGAATGGTGACTGTTAGTTTCATAACTATTTCATATGTTTTACTCTTTAAGGCTCATTAAGTCAAGAAGGGATTAAATACATTTATATAATTGTAGAACATAGCTCCTGCTGATGTGATGTGTGTGCAGATGATACACAGATTTATTAGGATTACTCAAAAGTTTTGTTCAAATTTTCAGTAGTAGACTGCTATGCTAACTGGTAGGTGATAGTAATGATGCTGTAATTCTATGAATCAGGTATGAAGCAGAATTTCAGGGGAGAGTATTTGCTAGGGACTTAATTTCTAAGACGCATATCAAGAATATTGAACTATAACACCAAATGATGGAGGACTCAGCGTCACATTTTGTTGTTTTATGCAAGTCCTGGGACTTGAACCCAGGGCCTGGGAACTGTCCTTAAAAGTTTTTTTTTTGCTTCAGGCTAGTGTTCTACCACTTTATCCACAGCTCCACTTCCAGATTTTTGGTAATGAACTGTAAATCAGAATATCATGCAATTTGTTTGGGCTGGATTCAAACCTGATTCTGTGTAGATAGGATTCCAAGTGTGAGCGCACAGAGCCTGGCTAGTATCATTCATCATTCAAGTCATGGGACTGCAATTCTGCACCTGGATCTTGTCACTGAGCTTTTCAGCTCAAGACTACTGCCCTATCCCTTGAGCCATAGGGCCACTTCTGGGTTTCTGGTGGTTAATTGGAGATAAGAGTCACATGGACTTCAGTGCCCAGGCTGACTTTGAACTGCTATCCTTGGATCCCAGCCTCTTGAGTAGCTACATTTACAAGTGTGAGCCACCATACCCGGCTAAATTATTTTTTAAGTTAATTTATTTTGTTAAGTCAATATATAGTTGGCATACGGTTACATAAGGAATGAACACATTTCGTAAGAAAATTGTTATCCCCTCCCTCATTTTTCTCTGTTTTCCTACCCTCAGCCCCCTCTCCACCCAGATTGTTCAGTTCATTTCCGTTTAGTGTCTTCCAAGTATCACTGTTCAATTGGTTCACCCTTTTTCCTTTGTTTTTTTTCACCATTTTATTATACCCTCTCCATTCCCCAAATCACATAAACCTATGTACAAGACACAGGGTACCCGAATTCAACACAGTGACTACAGAGAATAAAACTAAAGGGAAAAAGAAGAAAAGAGGTAAAAAGCAAAGAAAATGAAAGAACATCATACAGTACCTTAGAAGCAACAACACTGAAAAAACAAAACATAAAATCTTGGGCTGAAAATGTAGCTTGCCTAGCATGTATGAAACCCTGGATTCCATTCCTCAGCACCACATAAACAAAAAACTGGAAGTGCCACTGTGACTCAGCTGGTAGATTTCTAACGTTCAGCACAGAGTGTCTCCAAGTGACAAAAATCTGTCACATTTAAGTCAGGCTTCAAAACTTTGCTAGGAACCAGTTATGTGACTTGGAATAAAGTCCAGTTTTCAAAAAATCACTAGCCAGGCGCTGGAGGGTCATAGCTGTCATTCTACTAGCCAGGGAGAAGGTGATTCAAAGCCTTTGCAAGCAAAAAAAATGAAAACAAAAAAAACTGTAAGATTCTACTCTCCACTTATCCACCCAAAAACTAAGTGGAGTTGTGGCTAAAACTGGTACAGCATTAGCCTTGAGGAAAAAGAACTAAGAGACCTTGCCCAGGTCCAAAGTTCAACCTCCCCACCAAGAAACAAAAAAAAAGGAGTCCAGATACCTTAGTTTAAAAAGTATATCTGGATATCTTAGTAGATTTTTCTGATCTTTCCTCATTCATCTGATGGAACCACATAATCTTGATCCTGATCTGACTAAGAGCCTGCATTGTGCTTAATAAATTCATTCCACATATTCCAGTAGAATCTGGACAGCTAACAGCCACTTACCACTGCTTTATTCTACGTTTAGGCCAGTATGTCTTCATACCATCTACACAGTCAGCTATATCATCTTTCCAGAAGTATCATTGAGTGTAGAACACTCAGAACTAAAATAATTGCATAAAGATGTAATAAAACCCCTTGATTCATTAAGAAAATTTCTGTACCACTTAGAGCAAGTACATTAGTGGTATTTACCTCTAGCCTCTTTTTTAAAAAATTTATTAACATTGAATTTTACATCATATTTCAAATGTCATGTTTAACCAACAAGTATTCAAGAAGGGAATCGCTATACAATCACTGGCACATAGATTTTAGAATATAGTAAAAATTAAGCTGAGTCTTTGTATGTCATAGATACAGATTAATCTATAATAAAACACATGTCTATAGAGTGTATAGTCTACCCTAGATTTTTATGTCTATGTAGTTATGTTTATATCTCCAAAATTATGTCCAGAACTTTGGGTATCAACTATTCAATCATCGCTCTACTACTGTTTGAAACTAATATCCATATATTAAGGATATCATGTACCTTTTGTTCCTTGGTCTTGACTTATCTCACTCAACAGGATTCACTCTAATTTCATCCACTACCCCAAAAATGCCATTATTATTTTTTTCTGTGCAGATCTTCTTTTTATGTATTTATATTTATTGTAATTTATAGAAGGGTTACATTATATTCACCAGATAGAAGGTGCATTACTTCTCAAACTTTGATACCCCATGTAATGATATGGTCCCCATTTCCCTTCCCCTACCCACAATCATTTTCATTTCCCCCCTTCCCTATCCAATTTCAAATAACCAATTAGGCACATATGAAATATATCAGAAAACAAGGTGAAATATTGTAACAATATGATATAACCAAGGGATAGCAAAAGAGATAAGAGATCACATAGTTCATTAAGGACAACAATCACTCATTATATGAGTTTTGTTTCTTTATCTTGGAGGTCCTTACATTTAGTGTCATACTATTTGTCACGATGTCTCTAGATTTTGTTCTATTGTAAATTTCTGGTAGCAGAGCCCAAGGTTTCTACTGAATTTGACAAATGAGGGAGACTCTTGGGCCTATGTTCCTTTGAGTTTGGCTTACTTCACTTAATATGATTTTTTTCCTTTTCATCCACTTCCCCGAGAATGCCATTATTTTATCTTGTCGGTTGGCTATATATCATTCCATTGTGTGTGTGTGTGTGTGTGTGTGTGTGTGTGTGTGTGTGTGTGTATCACATTTTTTTTAGTAGGGCATCTGGTTGTTTCCATCATCCAACCTCATTTTCTACAGATATTTTTATAGTCTCTTTTTTATTTTCAGGGTAATGTATAGAGGGGTTACGATTACATTTACAGGTAGTGGACTGCATTATTTCTGACACATTTATTCCACTCCACATGTTTTTGTCCCCAGTTCCCTCTCCCCTCCCCTTCCCAATCATCATGTTTCCCCCCTTCCCTTTCCTATTTGACATAAACAAATAAACATATATACAATATGCCAGGGAAAAATCAGATACAGTAACAATCTGACATTAACCAAAGGGCAAAATAAGAGATGAGAAATAACATAGTAGATTAAGGACAAAAATCACACAAAATTAAGAGCAACGATGACACAAGATATAGCTCTTGTTCCCATATCCTAGAGATCCTTTCATTTAGTCTCATCCTATATGACCTTATATACCTAGGTTTTTGAGTTATTGTAATCCTCTGCTAGGAGAGTCCTAGATGTGAACTAATTATTACAAATGAGGGAAACCATTGAGCTTATGTTTCTTTGGGTCTGGCTGCTTCACTTAATATGAATTTTTCCAAGTCTTTCCATTTCCTTACAAATGGGGCGATGTCATTCCTTCTGATGGCAGCATAGCATTCCATTGTGTATAAGCACCACATCTTCTTGATTCAGTCATCTACTGAGTGGCATCTGGGTTGGTTTCATATCTTTGCTATGGTAAATAGTGCTGCAATGAGCATCATTGTGGTAGTGGCTTTAGTATGTCCTTTTTTCTGGACAATTGGGTAGATGCCAAGTAGTGGATTTTCTGGATCATAGGGGAGCTCTATGTTCAGTCTTTTGAGGAACGACCACACTGCTTTCCCTAGTGGTTGAACGAGTTTACACTCACACCAACAGTGTAGGTGTGATCCCCCCTGGTCACTTCCCCACCAGTATCTCTTATTAGATTTTTTGATAATGACCATTCTGACTGGAGTCAGGTGGAATCTGAAAGTTGTTTTGATTTTTATTTCCCTTATTGCTAGAGATATGGAGCATTTCTTCATGTGTCTAAAGCCCATTTTAATTTTTTCTTCAGAGAATACTCTTTTAAGTCTTTAGCCCACCTTTTAATAGGATGGTTGTTTCTTTGAAGATTTGTTTGGGAGAGATTCATTTTTTTCAGCTATAGATATATTTTAGATAACTACATATATTTTTGTAGAAAAAAGAATGGAAGCCATCATGCTGGCTCACAACTTAATTTCAGCTACTTAGGAGGCTCAGGGCTTAGGATCACAGGTCAAAGACAACCAGGGCCCTACAGTGTGTGAGATCAAACTCTGTGAACATACAATGACTGTAAGAGGAATCTCACTGCCTGGGAATGTAGCCTAATGGTAGAGTGCTCACCTAGAATGCATGAAGACCTACGTTCTATTCACCAGTACCGCATACTCAGAAAAAAGCTAGAAGTGGCGCTGTGTTTCAAGAGGCAGAGCACTCACCTTGGGCAAGCGAGTCCAATGAAAATGTCTAGGCCCTGAGTCCAAGCCGTAGGGTTGGCAAAAAGAAAAAAAAGAGCAATCTTACTTAAGTAACAAGGAATGTACCCTATATTTATACAGACTGAAAAATTCATTAAGAAATTAGAAAATATGTATAAAGTGCATAATTTCTTTTGTGTGTTGGCACTGGGTCTTCAACTGAGTGCTTCAGCTCTATCCCTGACCTTTTCTGCTCAAGGCTAGCACTGTACCAATGCAGCCCCAAATCAACTATCTTCAATTGAGATATAAGCGATGAATATTTCAGGGTGCTTCATGAAAAACATTTTTATAAATTGAAACTTTCAACACAGTCTTATTTTAGTATGAATGTTGAGATGGGAAGAGACAGAAAAAGTGAAATGTTTCCTGATCCCCATAGAGAAGAGACTCAGCAGAACCACTGTGGTCTGCAGGCTTCTTTGTGAGTTTTGTTTGCTTGTTTGATTTTTGTCAATTGTGGGGCTTGAACTCTGGGCCTGGGCACTATCCCTGAGCTCTTCAGCTCAAGGCTAGTGCTTTAATCTGTGAGCCACAGTGCCACTTCTGGTTTTTCTGGCAGTTAACTGGGTACTTTGGCTGGCTTTAAACTTTGATTCTCAGATCTTAGCCTCCTGAGTAGCTAAGATTATAGGTGTGAGGTACCATCACCAGGCTGCTGCTCTGTTACTATGCAGGTTCTGGATCAAGAACTTCAAGTTCTTACTTCAATTTTTTCTTCCCTTGCCTGATACTCTGCCATTTGAACGACGCCCCAGTTCCTGGTCTTTGTTGGTTAATGAGAGATATTCTGATTTTCTAATATTCAGAGCAATGATTATAAAACCCAGCATTTTACTTACTTGAATAAATGAAGAGACAGGACCTAGTGAGATGGAAAACAAAATTTTTTTCAAGTTGCTATCCTGCTCTAATGCATAAGTCTGGCTATTTTGCTTACACACAAATATGTATTTTACCAGTTTCTACTCTATTTTTGCTTAGCTTAAAACCACCACTGCCATTTCATAGATTTTGTTGTTGTTGTTTGCGGTGCTTCAACTCTGTGCCTGGGCTGTTCCTCAGATCTTCAGTTCAATGCCAGTGCTCTACTACTTTTGATTTGGCCAGTCCTGGGCTTGAACTCAGGGACTGAGCACTGTCCTTATATTTTCTCAAGGCTAGGGCTCTACCACTTCAGCCTCAGCACCACTTCCAGCATTTTTCTATGTATGTGGTATTGAGGTATTGAACCCAGGTCTTCGTGCATGCTAGGCAAGCACTCTACCACTAGGCCAAACTCCCAGCCCAAAATTATTCATCATTACTATTAGCTATCTTCTTTTTTTTATTATTGATTCGTCATGTTGCTTGGACTTTGGGCCTGGACTGTCCCTGAGCTCTTCAGCTCAAGGCTAGCGCTCTTCCTCTACAGCTCCATTTTTGGTTTCTGGTAGTTAATTGGTGATGTAAGTCTCACAAACATATGTGTCCAGGCTGGCTTTGGGCTTTGAACCAAGATCCTCCAATCTCAGCCTCCATAGTAGGTAGAATTACACGCTTCAGCCAGCAGTGCCTGACTGTTTGATGTCTCTGTCTCTGTCTCTTTGTCTCTGTCTGTCTCTGTCTGTCTGCCTGTTTCTCTCTCTCTCTCTCTCTCTCTCTCTCTCTCTCTCTCTCTCTCTCTCTCTCTCTCTCTCTCTCTCTCTCTGTCTCTCTCTCTCTCCTTTGGTTGTAAGACTTTAATTGTGCACCTGGGCAGTGTCCCTGGGCTCTTCAGCTCAAGGCTACAACCTTAAACACCTTGAGCCACAGTGTCACTTCTGGTTTTCTGGTGCTGAAGTGGAAGTAACAGTTTCATGGACTTTAGTGTCTGGCCTGGCTTTGAACTGTGATCCTCAGAACCCAACCTTATGAGATGATTTCCAGCTTTTTTTTTGGTGTAAGTGGTACAGAGTAATTGAACACAGTGTTTTGTGCATACTAGGCAAGCAAACTACCACTAGTGTGCACTCCAGCCTTAGTTAAGGGCTTTCTTTTTCTTTTTCTTTTTTTCACTCATGGGGCTTGAACTCTGGGCCTGGATGTTTACCTTAAGCTCTTCAGCTCAAGGCAAGAGCTCTACCACTTGAGGCACATTGTCATTTTGAATTTTCTGGCTTATTTGGAAATAAGATTCTCACAGATTTTATGCCTGGGCCGTCTTTGAACCTCGATCCTCCAGGGTAGCTAGGATTACCAGGGTGAGCCACCAGTCACGGGCATTAAATTATTATTTTTTGCATGTCCTATGGCTTCAACTCATGGCCAGAGCACTATCCTAGGGCTTGCTCAAGGATAGCACTTTACTTCAGCCAGCCAACTCCCGGTCCAAAAAGGCCACTCTTGAAGCTAGAATTACAGAGATCGGCCATAATACTGGCATGTTGTTATCTAAGTATATAATTTTCTTCTATTTTTGATGGCTTTTCCTTAGTGTACATATTTCCTACATATTTTATGGAAAACTTCCTTCTCACTGGGGCCATAAGTTAAGCCTAGTGGAAGCGTTCTTGCCGAGCATGAATGAAGACCCAAGTTTAATTCCTCAGCACAACATTGATAAAAAAAGATAAAAGTGGTGCTGTGGCACATGTGATAGAACTTGCGCCTTAAGAATAAACAAAAACAAAAACACGGATCGTGCTCAGGTCCTGAGTCTAAGCCCAGTACTGGCAAAAAAAAATTCTGCCCAAAGTAGACATTTAAACTTATTGTACTTTTCAAAAAATTTGTTGTTCAAGGTGATATACAAAGAGATTGCTGTTACATATGTAATGAGTACATTTCTTGTAAACACTGTTACTCCCTCCCCCATTTTCTCTTTCCCTTCCCCCCAAGTCATAAATTTCATTTACAACAAATATATATGTATTTTCATTCCTGAAAAAAATAGTTAAAATGTGTTCAAATAAATGATGTAGGTTGATATATTTATCAAAATGGATTACTTGAACTCTAAAATAAACATTCTAAGTAATTTTTTTCATAAAATTGTAGTAATGGTATAAAACTAATATAAAAGGAATTTTAGTTATTAATTTCTTATGTTTTACCTTTAACATTATTACACTAAGCATACTGTTTATGGTATTAATACAGACAGCATGAAATATGATTATGTAAAAAAATTAAATGATTAAAAATAGTAAGGTTGGGGGCCAGTAGTTTGGCTTGGTGGCACACACCCTGGACTGGCAAAAAAGAAGTAGGGTTAGATAAAACAGATTTATTTCCAAATGTGTGGAAAATGGTATGATTTCTTGTTTGGCTAGTCCTGCGGCTTGAACTGAGGGACCAGGAACTGTCCTTGGCCACATTTGTTCAAGGATGGCACTCTTACACCTGAGCAACAGAGCCCCATCTGCTTTTTCTGTGTATGCAGTGTCGAAGAATTGAATCAAGGTCTTCTTGTATACTAGGCGAGCACTCTACAACTAGGCAACATTAAAAGCCAAAGTAGATTTTTGATGCTATTGTGGAGTTTTAATTTTCTTAAATATTTGTACAAAGCACAATGGATATATAAACAGACTTGAACTCACAGAACAGAGTCCCACATAATATTACAGTTACTCTGGCACTTCTCCTGATTGACAAAACACATTTCCAGGCATCTGCTCTGTCCTTAAGCTTTGGTAGCTGACTTGTCTTTCCATGGAGGCCTGGCCTGGATTCCTGGTGATTCCATGCATTTCATAGTTCCCTGTATATCCAGTAAGGTTGTCTTCTATGGGACCAGACCTGTCTGGTTTTTGGCCCACCCAGGACCTATGTGTCTGAGGTCTCACATTATAAGTGGAAAATAAAACACAGTATAATAAGCACTGAAGAACTGCACACCATAATATTAACAATGAGAGTTTAATAGTTAGCAAAGTAAATACAATGAATACTTGACAAGAATCATGAGAGCAAGATAAAGAGATGTCATTTTAGGAAGGGGACAGGGAAGCTCTAAATCCAGACTGGCCTCCAAGTTGCCTTCAGACAGTAATTCTCCTTCAGAGTCCTCAGAAGGGTCTCCTTCCTCATGAGAAACAGAATGTCCTTCCTGAGTTAAGAGGGGGATGGATTCTGGTTTGTCGAATGGAGATTGAGTCTCTTTTAGTGAGATGGATGGGTCTGGATATTCTGTGAGGGTGGATTCATTTTCCTCCAATGAATCCAGTATTGAGAGTACACTTGCTGCTTCCCATGGGTACATTTTCCATGAGCCCAGCGTGTGCCCCTTCAGCTTGCACAATAAGTGGAGTGTTACTCTGACTCAGATGGACTGACTCTGGGTGGAGTGTGAAAGGAAACGGAAGGAAATCTGGCTGCTCTTTTTCTTCCTCCATAGTATCTGCAGGTTCAACTGTGTCACACATGGGGTTCAGAGCAAAAGGTATATCCATAGGACTCTAAACCTGTTTGGTAATTTCTACAGAAGGCCCATGGTTTCTGGAGTGCAGTGATGATTCTCAGTCTCCATCAGTCACCAGCTCCATTGGTGGGTTTTTCATCCGGAGTTCAGGATAAGCTCTTCCACGATGACCCAAACCTAAGAATGGAAATAGGTACAGAGTGGACAGAGTGGACTCTGCAAGTTGAAGTGTCACTCAACTTCCATGAGGATCTAATGGAGGAACCTGTAGAACTGGAGTTTGGACTGAACACTGAGGAGGTGTAGGGTCTTTCTAATGAGTGCTTATTCCCGAGTCCTTTCAGAGGACAGACATTACCTGGCTGACACCACCCATAAAAGGCATTTTGCCAAGCTCTGTAGAAGTAAGGGCCAACCAATATCTAGACCACATGGGCTTCCTACTCACAGGCTCTGAGGCACCCACACCAGGACTTCTACTTTTTCTTGGTCTTACTGGTCGCACATTCCTCCAGCTGGTCAAAAAGTATGTGTTTAGAAGAGCAGGTCCAAAGCCGGCATGTGGAGCCTCATATAGAGCTTGAGTTGTGTCAGGGTGCGGCAGTTCTTGAACTCGTAGAAATCACTGGGGTAGAAGTCCATTCACATCGTATAGATGGAACACATGATGCTGTGGGCACATTCGGTACAAGGAAAGTGAGAGCCTTCTCTCTCCATCCTGAGCCTTCTACCAAAGCCCCTTTCTTGCAGGACTCTAATGCTGTGGCTGTCCTGCAGAGATGTGCACTTATGTGCTGGGAGGGGGTAAGAGACACTCGAGAACAGGATGACTTTTACACCCCACTTCCAGAAGCTTCTGAGAGAGGCCTCTATGCATCTGTCCAAAGTAAACGCACCTTAAATTAACTAAGTAAATGCTCTAAATAAATCAATAAGTGAATGCTCTAAATAAAGAACTAAATGCTCATTCCTCTAATCTTAGCCACCCATCAGGCTGAGCTCTGAAGATCACAGTGGAAAGCCAGTCTAGTGAGTAAAATCTAAAGGCACTTGTCTTCAATTAGGCAGCAAAAAGCCAGAACTTGTCCTATGACTCAAATGGTACAGTGCTAATTTTTGAACACCAAAGGAATGCCATTTAGACCTGGGTTCAGGTTCAAGTGGCAGCACTGGACCACACACCAAAATGTAAATGCTTTCAGGTTCTAACAGGCAAAGCTATCACAATCCCTCCCTGATGGCTCAAAAGTGATTCAGCCCCCAGCTTTTCCTCTGACTCCAGTATTTCACAGGCCTCCGCCATTAGTACTGACACCTCATTTCTTACTGGGAAATGGGATTTCCTAGGATGTCACCTAGGTGAGGGCTGCAGTTGGGAGCCACTTACTCATGCCTGAAATCCAACTTCTCAGTAAGCACACTGTTGAGACTCCAGTAGCTTGTGAGGGAAATGAAATGGCATGGTGTCCCAGTCATAATAAAGTAGTTTGTGCACTTGTATCATGCTTAGCTCCCCTGTGAACACCCCAGTGAAACAAACAGGCTCAGAGAGGAGCAAAGTATTCCAAGACTTGGCCAGGAGGGGTGAGCAAACCTGGGTTTGGAGGGGGAACACTCACTTTTTCAAGAGAATTTCCAGCAACTACTACATTGTCCTCCACTATTTGAAATTGTGCAGGAAGTTTCCCACATAAAAGAGATCACCTTTCTGGTAGGCAGGGATCAGCTTTGTCAGCAGCATCTCCAACAGGCCTTCCTCCAGGATCCATAGGTTACAAGGCTCATTCAGAGTCTGAGCTGACTTACCATCACACTATGTTGGCAAAACAGTGGATATTTCAAACGTAGGAATGGGACCACACTTCACACTGAGGAACTGGAATAGAGTAGATTGGAAATGACACACTCTACTCTCAGTAGAGTCACTTGAAAGCACACAAGAAGGTTGAAGTGTGTGGGCAGGATGATGGGTTCAAATAGGTTTCCTCTCAATATACCTCATCTGAGTTGCCCTGGAGTTTCCTGGCTTTCTTCCTAGAGAAATGCCTGATATACTGGAATTTTGGCTTGGCACTGATCCAGCATCTACTTCTTCAAGTGAGACATCCATATCTCTCATGCCTGAGATCTGAGCCTCCTGACCTTTGGCAACAGCACAGCAACATCTTTCTGGTTCCTGAGCCACAGGCCAAGGGAGCTGGCTTGAGCTGGTTGTCACATGCAGTGGCTTGGTTACCAGGGTTCCATATTCTGTTCCATTGTGAGGGAGGTAGGGTCACCTTTCAAGGCCCAATGACCAAAGCTCCTTGCTCACAGAAGACCTCCCCAAAGACATACTGGAGGCTGAATCTCCCTTCCCACCTCACATATGGATGTAGTAAACAGCACACCTTTTTGTTCAAATCCCAAATCATTAACTAGGCGTAAGTGCTAGCCTGGTCTCAGGCTCAAGGAGCCTTTCTTAGGTAAGATCCAAACTTAACTGTCACTATTCCCCTTACCCTTCATAAGACATTTTGCTTCACAGTGCCTACTCAGCTTGCATTTTGCCTCTTGCACATTTTTTTGCTAGTCCTGGGACTTGACCTCAGAGCCTGACAATTGTTCTTAGGCTTTCTTTAGGCTGTAGCTGTCCCACCAAGCCACAGCACCACTTCCAGCGTTTTCTATGTATATGGTACTGCAGAATCAAACCGGAGTCTCTTTGTGTGGTAGCCCAGCACTCTACAAATAGATGAAACACCCAGGCCATCTTGCACATATTTTTCATCTCAATCTACTAGGACGTTGTTAGGTTTCTGTATCCTAATCTATTTTTCTTCCTGATGAATATCTGTGCTGTCATCTGTAAAAATGCAAGTGGGAAAATCACAGAAGTATTGGTGACATAAAAAAGTCTTACAGACATAGATAAGTGTTCATTCTTTGTAGGAGAAAGGATATTTTGATATGATGATGATGACTATTTATAAATACTTAATCGGGGTTTAGAGTTTGGCCCAGTGGTAGAGTGCTTGCCTAGCATCCATGAAGATCTAGGTTTGAGTCCTTAATATCACACAGATATAAAAATCCATATGGCAATGTGGCTCAAGTGGCAGAGGGCTAGACTTGGGAAAAGCCAAGAGCAGTGTTCAGGCCCTGAGTTCAAGCCCCAGGAATGGCAGAAAAAACAAAAGAAAAGAAAAGAAAAGAAATGTGCTTTTTACAAGTTATTCACTCACAGCATTTGCCTCTGAATTCTTCGCTTCTGCATCTTGTGACTTATCCCTTTCCCTCAATGTAGACAAGAAAAACAGATTTTATTACTTGCTATCCTATTGTCCAATCTTTGGATATTAATTCAAAATACAATATTGCCTGAGATATTGTGTGTGTGCATGTGTGTGTGTATCTGCCAATGTGTGCATGCACACATGTGTACAGGGTTTAGGGCTTACTCATAGGGCCTGTGTGATACCCCTCAGCATCTTTTCCTCAAAGGTATTGGTATTTCACTTGTAGCTTATTATAGCTAATTGGAGTTGAGAGATTCACTCAATTTCTTGCTCTGTGCATTGGAACCCAGTGCTGGGTTCTCATATTGTTAATTGTAGCTATAGAGAAGCCTGAGGTCTGGGGATCCTCGTTAGAATCCAGCCCCTGAAAGAAAGTCACTGATAGAAATCTTTATCTTCAGTTAAGCAAGAATAAATAAGGCAAAAGTGGAACTGTGGCTCAGTTCCTCTTGTACCAGCCATGAGAAAATTAGTAATTGGCAGCACCTGGTCCCTGAGAGAAATCCTTAGCACTGGTTCAAAAAAAGAAAGAAAATAATGAAAAAAATTAAAACTTGCAGAGGAATCCATAAGGATAAACGTGCCTGTGAATAATCTTGTCCTTTCAGATTCCCTCAAGAGCTTATGTCTCTCTATATTTTATCAAGTTTTTTAAAGATATTTACATATTTTCTATCTTTCTTAAACAGAGATAGCCATCCACAAAACACAAACACAAACTCTCACACAGTATACCACCCACCCATAAGTGTCTGGCTATGTATATATGTATAGTCATATGTATTGATCTGTCTCTCTATACTAATATATAAATGCATAAACATATGTATTTAGACAAACTGGAAACATACATAGATAGGTCTCAGGCATTTCCAGATTTTGTGCAAGTCTTCTGAGTGCAACTTACCATTGTATTGTTTGTCAAGATAGAGTCCCTCTAACTTTTGGCCAGCTTCTTGTCCTTTGATACTTTTTTCTGCCAGTCCTGGGTTTTGAACGCTAGGCCTGGATGCTGTCACTGAGCTTGAGCTTCTTGCATTCAGTAGTTTATTGCAGATAAGAGTCTCATGGAGTTTCTGTCCTGGGCTGGCTTTGAATTGTGATCCTCAGATCTCAAACTCCTGAGTAGCTAGGATGACAGTCTTGAGCTACCAGTACCTGGTTCCTTTGCCTCTTTTACCCTTTTTTTTGGCCCCACCACAGCCATGGTATCTACCTTCCTCTGCTCTCTCCACCTGCCCCCAGACAGGGGTCTGACAGATGCTTTCCACCCACTTATTCATGTCCTCCTCTGTATTGGCTGACAGCTAAGACATGCACTCAATTGTCTGGATGCCAAACACAAAGCCATGTGATTGTTTCTCAGTCTGGAACATCCTATCAGATTTATAGCACCACAGAGGTTCAGGTTGATGCTCCTCAAGGGCTTCTTAAATTGTTCTCATATTAATCCCCAACACGTTTGTCATCACTTGTCCAGCTAATTCATGGACTAAAGCAGCATTCCCTACAAACTTAGATCCCAATACCATGAGGACACTCAAGGGTGCATTAGGAGTGTGACCTGCAGGTGGATGTGAGCCTGTCTAAGTTGGAGGGGATTTCTCCACCACAGGAAATGGAATACAAATTTAGAATCTGCTTTCATGAGGTGACAATCTCTGGCAGATGTTCTTATCAAATGTGGCACTGCCTACTTCCAGCTTAAAACATGGGTTGATGACCCAGCATAACAGAGAATGTATTCACCCCGGCCCAACACATAGGCTGGGACCCTGAACTTTCAGGTAGCATTTGGCTTTGAAGGTCATGAGATCTTAGTCTACAAATGATGAGCCCCCTCCCGTGAGGCATAGCAAACGGAGCCAAAGTGCAACCCAGTTAAGCACCAGATCAAGCTTCCCTTCTTCAGTAGGGTATGGTTTGAAAACTGTGCATAGCTTCTCTTTGAAGCCAGTCCAGAAAGGAAAGTCCATGAAACCCTCATTTTCAGTTAACTGCCAAGAAAAAGCCAAAGATAGAGATGAAGCTCAAGAGAGCTAGAGAGCCATCTGAAAAGAATGGTTACACCCTGCAACATCCACATTATCTGATCTTGAAAACATCTCTGCGTGCATCCCAGCATGCAGCCAGCATCTGGGGGTGACAGTGACCCCTGCGCCCATTGGCAATCTGCACTGTCTCTGACATCTGTAATGTGAACCTCATTCTGTTGGGTTTGTGAAGCAGTGTCAACCCTGCAGAAGGAACCAACTGTGCCCTAACTCCCTCTGTCCCCTGGGGCCCCTAGCATTCCCCCATCTGCACCCCTCCTGTGGCTTCTGATCCTAGGGAGCCCTCCTGCCCTGTCCAACACTCACATGAAGTGCATATTTCTTCTCCTGGGGCAACTTCTCCACAGAGAGTACATGACATGCCCACTCTCCAGGCACGGGGAGATCTTGCCAAAGTAGCAAATCAGTGATAAGGACATAAAGGGATGAATAGAATTTGAGATCCTGATGGTAGACAGTCTGCAAAATCCAAGGGAGAATGGAATTGGAGGGGACAAGGGATCAGGATGTGGGCATGGAGCTTCCCTGCCAAGGGGGTGGGGGAAGTCACAGGCTGGGGGATGCACAGGATGATCCATGGGCCCTGTGCAGCTACTGGGTCACCCCCTTCTGCATCTCAGACTTTGGCTTTGAGCTCTGTGATCGTCAAGATGTGCACAGTCTGTACTCTGGCTGGCAGAAGAAAGGACCCTGGGAAGACAATTGTAGACCCTTTGTGAGTGTAGGAAGGGGTAGGCTGGACACCCAGTCCAAGAGGAGCTAAAACTGGAGTCGAGGGGTGTGCAAGGAGTGGGTGTGAGGGTTGTGGGCAGTCAAAGTCACGGCAGAGGTGGCTCTGTCTGTGGGGTGAGTGCCTCCCTGCAGGCACAGCACTGGACATATCAGAGATCCACATGAAAAGGAAAAGCTGGAAATGGCACTATGGTTCAAATGGTAGAGCGTCAACCTTGAGCAAAAGAGCTCAGGGACAGTACCCAGGACCTGAGTTCAAGCCTCATGACTGTAAAAGAGAAAGAACCAGGCCTATGAGAGGGAACCTGGTACTCTCTTGGTCTAATCAGACACAAGAAGAGGCCGGGATAGGCTGTGGAAAAACACAGAGAACATCTTCCCCCAGCTGATCCTGTCCTGCATGCAGGGACAGCCATGTAACTAGGGCTACGGTGAGATCATCTTCACCCCTGTGCTGCCATCTGAATTGTAGGCCTCTGTCCTGGCATGGGATGTCCTGATGGCTGAGCAGGTGCCCTAACCCTAGAGGGAGAGCAGCCACTGACTGTGGTAGCTAAGGAGAGATCTGTTCCATAGCTATCAGGCCAACCAGCATGGGAGCCATAACGACCCCTAACCCAGGTAGAGGCCAATGGTTCTCCAGGTGCTACTAACATTGCCCCACCCCTAGCTCTGTGTACACGTGACATTCCCTCCACAAGGAGCAGGACTAAGTGAAGGATCAGGAAGCTGCCTATGGGCTTCAGATGATGGCCAGGCTGGCACTACAGATGGCCTCACTCTGTCACCACCTTCCCCTGCCTCCATCATTCCTCCATCATGCCTCTCTACCTCCCACCCATTAACCTTGGAAACCAATGAACTGGGCTCTCATCATTCCTCTCATCTCTTCACCCACCTTGTCATGCGTCCATCCCTCTGTCACTTCCACCCCACACATATCCCACCACCAGCCACCCTGTAGCTTATGAGGATCCCAGAGGAAGCTCTTGGTGAAGGGCTTGTGACCACAAAACAGTTACTATCACCCGCTCCGGCCTGATCCACCACAGAATAAGAACAGCCAAGCAGGCACACACTGCAGCAGAGTTGCTCTGCTGCCACTCTGATTTCTTCATGACCAGGCCTTGGCTCTCCTCAGCCTCCCAGCTCAGTAACCAGAACATTGTGCTTTCACAGAGCCATGGCTTCAAGTCTCCATGGACACAATGACATCAAGGTGATACCAACTTCCCATCTCTATATACTTCTAACTATGGGATGGGAGCTGAGGTTTTCTTCTGTGACTCCATCCGCTAAGAGGCTCATGCAGATTTCTATCCTTTGCTCATCATGGTGACTCTTTGGTTAACAAGTCACTGCTGGGCTTCCAGTTCACCACATAGAGAACCCATACTCCAACACTTTTCTTAGAAGGACTGATGACTTTTAAATATTCTCTAGTTTTAAATTTCTAGTTCCTTCTCTCTTTCATTTATATATTTCCCTTCCTCACATACTTCCCTTTTTTTACCTTCCTTCTTTCATTCCTGGCCTTGAACTCAAGACCTGGAGCTTTTTCTTAGCTTTTCTTTGCTCAAGGTAGCACTCTAGCTCTTGAGCCACAGTTCTACTTCAATCTTTGTTCTTGCTCTAAACTGGGAGTATGAGTCTCATGCATTTTTCCCTTTGCTGGGTTGGTTTTAAACCACAATACTAAGATCAGGATCCTGAATATGCCTCGGATTACAGGTATTATCTAATCAAAACAAATTCCTGATTTCTTTTTTAGACATAATTAGTTCTTTCAGGTGAGCCACCAGCCACTCATGCAAGAGCATTGCAGGATCCCAGCATTCATCTTGTCTCCAGTCTTATTCCATCCATCTCACAATGGTCATCTAAAACACCCTGCTGCATGCCTGAAGTCGCAAGGAACGTTCTCAACGCCATGAGAAGCCCCCTTAAGCTCTGCCTCAGATATGCCCAGCCCCCATCCCACTTCCACATGAGCATTTGTTTAGGAGAAATTTCCTGAGTACATCATCATCTTTTCCTCACCATTCAAATTTCATCTTTGGAGTCATTTCTCCCAGACAAAGAGGAACATGATCCATGGTTTGATAGCAGCTCCAGCTTAATAGTCCCAGCCACCAACACCCCCCATTACCCTGCCAGACACCTGAATTCAAGAACAATGTTTTCACAACCCCTGACTCTTATCAAATGTTTTAACTTATACAGTGCATTAAAATAATTTTACTAAATGGAATAAACACATGGCATCAAGCTTCAGAATCTTTGCACCTGAACTTTTAGTGAATCACAGACACACCAACATTTCTGTAGCCAACAGAAATCTTAGCTTTGAGATTTTAGCATTCCTGGTATCCAAGTTTGGATGTGCTAACACTGCCCTTAATGGGGCACTTCAATCACACAATCCCACAACAATCAATGTCATTTGACATTCACTGGTAGCTGATGCTAGGAAAAAGACTGATGTGCCAACTCCATGCTGGCTTGACCTATGCCATCTTCAAACCTGGAGCAAGTGGGGCTCCTCTCTCCATGACACCTTTTGTGTACTACCCAAGGAGGACCTTTACCTTGAGACAAAATTATGAAGACTATCTCTACCAGCAAAGATTCCAGTGAGATGTGCCTACATGGATAAAGCTAAAATCTCACTAAAGTGAGGTTGTTGGCAGTGCTGGAGCCTGAACTCAGGGCCTGGGCACTAAGCATTTGTACTCAAGACTAGCCCTTTACCACTTGAGCCCAAACTCCATTCCCAGCTGTTTTTATTTTTGGTAGTAAGAATCTATCAGACTTTCCTGTTCTAGGTGACTTGGAACTTCCATACTCAGATCTCAACCTCCTGACCAGCCTGGATTAAAAGTGTGGATCAGCCATGCGCCACACCTGAGGACTTCTGCCAGCACATTTTTTCCCAAAAATTGGAAGAGGAAGATGAGGGAGGGTTGGGCTCATCCTGCCCTGCATATGAAGGAGAGCATCAGTGCCTGAACTTCATTCCCTGATGTAGGCTGCTGGAGGAAAAGGAAGCAAATAGGCACAGGCTGGCAGCAGATGCCACAGAACAACTTGTGACCAAGACTCCCAGAGCAGACCTCAGAGTCGATGACAGAGTTGAATCTACCCAGTAACGGAGGCAGTGGTGACACCTGAAACTGCGCGTTTGAGCCTTTGCTGCTAGTATACAGGGCGACCTATGTCTCAATGAGAAAGGTGAGATTTTGGTGGAGAAGGTGAGATTAAACATTATGTATCATGCAAGAAGACAGACTATAAGGGGTCTTTTATTATTCCAAGTGAAATTTTGGATTTCCTCTTCTGTTTCTTTAAAGAATGACATTGGAATATTGATGAATATTGCACTGAATTTGTAGATAGTCCTTATCAAGATTGCCATTTTTACAATATTACTTCTTCCAAACCAGGAGCATAGGTTTTTGCATTTCCTCAGTTCTACGTTAATTTCCTTCTCCAGGGTTTATAGTTCCATCAAAAAGGTGCTTTACATTCTAAGTTAATTCCTAGGTATTTATTTTCTTTGATAGCAAAATGAGTTGCTATCCTGATTCTTGCCTCATTCCTCTCATTTGTTGGCATATAAGAAGGCAGTTGACATTGAGGGTTAATTTTATACCCTGCTACCTTACCAAAGTTTTATATCAGCTCAAGCACCTTCGGAGTAGAGTCTATAGGGTTCTTTAAATACAGAATCATGTCATCTGTAAGGAGAGAAAGTTTCAGTTCCTCTTTCCCTTTTCCTCCTCACTCCAGTTAGAATGGCCAAGATCCAGAAATCTAATAACGTATGCTGGAGGGGATGTGGCCAGGAGGGATCACTACTACACTGCTGGTGGAATTACAAACTCCTTCAACCACTATGGAAAACACTATGGCAGTATCCCAAAAAGACTAAACATAGAGCTCCCCTGTGATCCAGCAATGTCACTACTTGCCAATCGTCCAGATAGTACATACTAAATTCACTAGAACAATAACATTTATCACAGCACTATTTACTATAGCAAAGGTATGGAACCAACCCAGATGCCCGTCAGTTGATGAGTAGATCAAATATGGTATTTTTACACAATGGAATTCTGTGCTTCTGTCAGAAAGAATGACATAGACGAATTTGTAAGGAAATAGAAAGACTGTAAAGTTTAGAAATTAGTTTCTGTCTCCTTCTCTCTCTCCTTCTCTATCTCTGTAAAATTTAGAAGTTCCTGTTTCTCTCTCTTTCTCTCTTTCTCTCTCTCTCTCTCTCTCTCTCTCTCTCTCTCTCTCTCTCTCTCTCTCTCTCTCTCTCTCTCCAATCCTTAGGCTTGAACTCAGGGCCTGAGCTACTTTTGCTCAAGGTTACCACTCTACCATTTGAACCACAGTGCTGATTCTGGCTTGCTCTTTTCACGTAGTATTGAGGAATCTAACCCAGGCCTTCATGCTTGATAGGTTAGCACTCTACCACTAAGCCACACAGTCAGCTTTTAGAGGTTTCTGACAAAGGTTTTCCTACATGCTATTATTTCTTCTGTGAGTGCTCTTAATGCTTGCTGAAGGTTGACTTTGTTTAGAAGACTTACCCTAATGCTCCCATATACAGAGATTCTATATATAGCTGAATGTTTTTCATTACTCAGAATTTCTCTATTGTGTTCTGAAATGTACTGAAGACTGACTTCTGATTAAAAGTCATTGCACATTTGTTCAATTCATTAGTTTTCTTTTCTTCTATGGGAATCAGGTTTGTGATGAACACAGAAGTATGCCTTCCAGGTCAAACACTTTCCACATTTGTAATATTCATAAGGTTTTTCTCTCCTATGTGCATTTTATACTTAGTCATGCGTTCATGATGGATTTTTCATATTCTTATATTCATACGATTTTTATCCTGTGTCTGTGTGGTATCATGCAAACTCAACTATGAGTTCTTCAAAAAAATTTCCCTTTCATTTTATTCATAGGATTCTATCCTGTGGGTGTTTAGTGATAAATCTTGACTTGTGCCTTCTGGGGAAAAGACTGAACATTTGCTACATTCATTAAGGGTTTTATCTTGTGTTGGTTCTGTGACACAACCTGAGTTTCCTTCCACAGACTGAAAAGTCATTCCTATTTATTACATTGCTAAGGCTTCTCATATGTGTGAACTCTCTTACGCTTCCTGAAGGGTGAATACTGCACGAAAGACTTTCAACTTTGGTTATATTCCTAAGGTTTCTAATATGTGTGAATTCTGTTATGCCTCCTGTAATGTGACTTCCATCTGAAGGTCTTACCACATTTGATGCACTCGTACAGTTTCTCTCCTGTGTGTGTTCTCTGATGCAATTTGAGGGAAGACTTCCATTTGAAAGACATTCCACATCAGTTACCTTCATAAGGTTTTTCTCCTGTTTGAATTGTCTTATGCATGTTGAGGTTTGGCTTCTGTGTGAAGGACTTTCCACATATGTTACACTCATAAGGTGTTTCTCCTGAGTATATTCTCTCATGAACATGGAGTTTTACCTTCCATTTGAAAGACTTTCCGCATTCACTACATGCATAAGTTTTCTCTCCTGTGTGTGTTCTATTATGCCCATCAAGATATGACTTCCACTTGAAGGTCTTTCCACATTTGTTGCACACATAAGGTTTCTCTCCTGTGTGTGTTCTTTGATGCAATTTGAGGGAAGATTTCTCTCTGAAAGAATTTACACATTGGTTACATTCATAAGGTTTCACTCCTGTGTGTATTCTCTGATGAGCACGAAGTTTTCCCTTCCCTTGGAAAGACTTTCCACATTCATTACACTTATAAGATTTCTCTCCTGTGTGTGTTATTTGATGAACTCGAAGGTGTATCTTCTGGGTGAAAGACTTTTCACATTTGTTACATTCATAAGGTTTCTCTTCTGTGTGTCTTCTCTGGTGCAAAGTGAGGTATGATTTCAGTCTAAAAGTCTTCCCACATTTTTCCCATTCATAAGATTTCTCTTCTGTGTGAGATCTCTGATGTGTGCTGAGAGCTGAATTCTGGGCAGAAATTTTATTACTTTCCTCATATTCATAAGGTTTGTCTTCTCTTGGAGATCGAGGTTGGAGCGTCAGGTCTGACTTCTCAGAAATTAATTTTCACACTTGATGTAC
The DNA here is from genome assembly GCA_024803745.1 of Megascapheus bottae. Classification (NCBI taxonomy): domain Eukaryota; kingdom Metazoa; phylum Chordata; class Mammalia; order Rodentia; family Geomyidae; genus Megascapheus; species Megascapheus bottae. Next base: position 136,705 of record JANJXV010001253.1, on the reverse strand, counting down.
GCATCACATATCTCAGGATATTTGCTCTGAGGTATTGTAAGGCGTATTTCATTACTGAAAGATTTCTCACATTCACTACATGTATGAGGAGTCTCTCCTGTGTACATTTTTGGATGTGTAGTGATGGTCGGTGTTAAGTACAATATTTTTCATCACACAGTACATTTAGCAGTTTTCCTCCCCCCCTGAAGAATTTCTTGGGCAGGGAGAACAGAATTATGATACTGCAGATCTTTTGGACTGTCACAATCATGAAGAAAATGCTCTGAATAGCCGATGGATTTTTTAAGAACAGGAGACATACGAGATCTATATGCAGCATGCATCTCATCAGGCTTAGGAGACAGAAGCATGTTCCGACACTTAATGAACTCCTCAGTCCTCACCCCTAAGTTGTTACCATTATTACTATTCAGCTCTGGATTATGTGTAGAGCTCAAATTTAAAGTTGTTGCTAATCTCACGTTTTCCTCCACTTTGATACTACTTGCAACTGCTACTTCACAAAGACATTCATGTGGATTTTCCTGGCAGGTCTTGAACACATTTTCCATTACCTGGACATCTAAAATGAGTCCTAGAAAAAAAGACACAAACATACATGAGATACAAATATTCCTTACTGTAAAGGTAATGACTTTACTTTCCCATCCTAAGTGTTAGATATTTTAAAATATAAAAGTGGAAATTGATTTGTGAGAAATATATGCTTTTCTCCCTAACATATTAAGAAAATGATATTTTACAATGACCAATAATGTTTTTCTGTGTTTTAGTTCTCTTTTTATATCACAGGAAATATTTATTGAAATTACCCAACTATATATTGCTACAGTTTTAAGCTGAGTACTTCCTATACTATACCTGCAGCTGTTTTTTTTCAAATACTGTTTTGTTTATACATTGAGGAATAGCTGCCTTTCTTTTATTTTTGAGAAATAATCTAAATACTGTGCTGTTTTGCATCTTTTAAAACTTTCTTTTCTTTTCTTTTCTTTTTTTTTGTAGTTCATAGGCCTCGGCCCTGTCCCTGAACACTTCAGCAGAAGACTATAACCCCTATCCTTGAGCTACAGCCCCACTTCCTCTTTTCTAGAGTTAACTACAGATGAGAGTCTCAAGTCCTGAGTAGCAGATAGGATTACCTTACCCAGTTTCAATGCTGTTTGCTTATTAACCATTAAGTGAGGAACACGAATTTTTTCTAGATTCAACGGCCACAAGTTTGGTTTATATGTCTGTTTGCCTTTGATCCAAGCAAGAACGATTCTTGAGAGTAAGGACTTACACCTATATCCCTTCAGTTACAACTTCTCACTAAAGTCTCAATTTAGGTATTTGTGGGAATTTTGAAATTTGTTTCTTTCCATTTGAAGTCTTATAAAAATTCCTTTTCTAACACTCCTGTCCCTCAGAACCATGGAAGACCAGAAAATCCCCAGCTCATTGTCTAGTTAATTTTCTTATGTTGATTGAAACTTTGTTGTTTTTTTTCCTTCCATTCCTGGGTTTGAACTTAGGACCTAACCACTGTCCTTGGGTTTTCTCAAGACTAGAACCCTACCAATGAATTCATTACTTCTGGCTTTTTCTGTGTATGTGGTAATAAGGAATAAAACCTGTGTCTTTGTGCATGCTAGGCAAGCACTCTACCACTAGGCTCAATTTCTGGTGGAAAGGTCTGGTTCTGAATACCAGTCTCTTCCTACCAGCAAAAAGATATTATCCTTATCAGAGAATAATGCCCTGACTTATTCCTTGTTTGCTCAATCATTTATAGTCTTAGTTTTAAAGAAATGAAAGATCATTCTTTCTTTCTTTCTTTCTTTCTTTCTTTCTTTCTTTCCTTCCCTCTTTCTTCCCTCTTTCTTCTTTCTTTCTTTCTTTCTTTCTTTCTTTCTTTCTTTCTTTCTTTCTTTCTTTCTTTGTTTCTTTCTTTCTTTGTTTCTTTCTTTCTTTCTTTCTTTCTTTCTTTCTTTCTTTCTTTCTTTCTTTCTTTCTTTCATGTTTTGCGGTCATGAGACTTGAATTCTAGACCTGGCTGTTCTTTCTGAGCTCTTCAGGTCAAGGCTACTGCCCTATGTCTTTAGCCTCAACCCCACTTCTCATTTTCTATTGGTTCATTGGAGAGAAGAGTCTAAGGTGTTTTTGTGATAGGTCAGTCTTTGAACCTTCATCCTCAGTTCTCAGCCTCCTAAGTAGCTATGATTACAGGCATGAGCCACGGGCTCATGGCTTTCTCATTTTATTTTGTTTCAGTGATTTCGACAGAGAAATCTAACTTTAACTCTACTGCCACATAGAATTCATCATATCACCCTATGATTCTTGGTGCCGGGGGTTTGGGCTAGCATGCACAAAGACCTGGTTCAGTTCCTTGGTACTACATACAAAGAAAAAGCCAGAAGTGGTGCTATGACTCAAGAAGTAGAGAGCTAGCCTTGAGAAAACCCAAGGACCATGCTCAGGCCCAGAGTCCAAGCATAGGATTGGGAAAAGAAAATGATTCTTGATTCATTCACAAAGAATTCCATAGGTTCCACACAGGATTTAGGGTAACTAAGAATATTATTGCTCAGTACATCACAACATGAACTTACCAATGGGGCTCAGGCTCCAACATCAATATGAAGATGCATTCACTCACCTGTGATATTCTTGTCAGAGGAATTTCCTATCGAGAGTTCTGCACAGTGCTCTAGCTTGTCAATTAATACAGGTTTGGGAACACAGGGCCCTGTAAATTAGAAACAGTAGAGAATTATTGCTTATGCTGTGTCATCATTGCTTTAAGTTCGCAGACATCCTACTCACAAGTTCTCTATTAAATCTTTTTTCTCATTTCTCACTGGCTCCTTGGTTGAATTTTCCCCAGCTCTGGATTCATTTTGTATGGCATAAACTTAGCTGTCTTGCTCAAGGCTAGAAAAATACCAGTTTGAGTCCCAGCTCCACTTACATGCATAGGTCTTCATGCATGCTAGGCAAGCACTCAACCACAAAGTCAAACTCTTGACACTCCACTAACATTTTTGAGGGGTTACTTGGAGTTATAGAGTTTCATGGCAATTTTTATGCCATTGCTGGCTTCAAATTAGAATTCTTAGACTTCTTCCTCCTGAATATTTTAAGATTACAGGCATGAAACATTGCACCTAGTGCCAGGTTTCCATTATAAACTCACTGTTTAGTGATTTGTAGATCCTATTTCCAATAATGATATATATTCTATTCTGGATTGTTTATCCACTTACAATTACTGTGTAAGTTTGGAATGTCGTCTCCATTAGAGGAAACATAATTTAGAACTGTTGTCAAAGTATCCTGAAGGTATCCTGAAGAATGAGTACAAAATTACCTTAGGTTTTCTTTAGAAAGTAATGATACTTCTCAGGGCCTGGAATCTTTCATTTAAATAGTATTGAAAGTTTGATAAACATTCACGTATCTGCAAAATAACAAGGCACTTGGCCTTGCAAGTGAATTTGACTTTTGCTCACCAAAGGACACCAGGTTGCTGTAGGTCTCCAGCATTACATCTCTGTACAGGGTCCTCTGAGCATTGTCCAGATGCTGCCACTCCTCCCAGCTGAAATCCACAGCTACATCATCAAATGACACCAGCTTCTGGAATGGCACATTTTCATCAAGTAATTAGCACTGAGTTATAAACACACCATGTCTGGAATTTTATTCTGTTTTTTGTTGGAATTGTATTCCTTTACTTAAATGTTTAGACTTACATGAAATATTGACCTGCAAAACTTAGGGATGGTGCCTAGGCCCAGAGTTCATGTCCTAAGACCCACAAAAAAATAAAAAGGCAAGCCAGGTGTTGGTGGCTCACGCCTGTCATCCTAGCTACTCAGGAGACTGAGATCTGAGGACCATGGTTCAAAGCCAGCCTGGCACAAAATTCCATGAGACTCCTTTCCAATTACCCACCATAAAATGTTTAATGGCTTGTGGCATATCATGGTAGAGCAATTGTGGTATCGACAAAAATAAGTCGGGGGAGTAGATTTAGGTTATAAATGGAATTATTCCATTGAAAAGGAACTACATTATATGATGACATATGCTGGTACTGTGAGAATATTGCAAAATCTTAGGGTATCAAGTAATAATACTGTGAAGTACACCCAGAATGTTAATGTTCTATGTCTGGCATAATAATCACTTGGGGAAGAAAATTTTTTTTCTTTTTTTTGGCTGGGGGATTTGTAAGGCTTGAACTCTGGGCCTGGGAACTGTTCCTGAGCTCTTCAACTCAAGGCTATCACCCTACCTATGAAGCCACAGTGCCATTTCCCATATTCTAGTGGTTAACTGTAGATGAGAGTCTCATAGACTTTCTAATGCCCAGGCTGGCTTTGAACCAAATTTTTAGATAACAGCCTGATATCTGAGTAGCTAGGATTACAGGTAGAAGTCACTGCACCTGGCAAGAAATTTATTTCTTGCTGTTTTATTCTACAAATTTACTGTATGTTTTACTTTTTCAAAAAGACTGAGGATGACCTTTGTTCTGTATATAATGGGAAGAGGTGTAGGGAGCTGTGAGCAGAAGAACTGAGGGGCAATACTCAGGGTAGGACAATAGCCTTAAACTAAAGAGCTCACGGCCCAAGGTCCAAGCCCCATGACTTTCCCCACTACCCCACAAAAAAAAGGGAAAAAAATTGGAGATTGGAGAGGATTTTCTAAAAAGAATATATAGAAATAGTAGTTCAAAATGTAGAAAGAAGTTCAATATTAACAGTCATGAGAAAAATTAAAATTACAATGAAATCATTACTTTAAATATGTTAATATAAATATAGTTTTAAACAAAAAGATCCACATACACACACAAACACACACACACGCATACAAAAAAACAACTTTCAAAGTCTAAGTATTACTGGGAAGGTAGTGAGAAGAAGTAGAACTTTGGAATAGTTCTGCAAGGAATATAAAACAATGAAAAATTGCGTGGAGAGTGCTAAAAAAGTACTAAATATAGAATTACATAGAAATATGGTCCAACACTTCTATTTCTAGATTTGTACCTAATGCAAGAGAAAGCAGAGATTGGAACAAATATGTGGAGAATGCATTCACAACTATTAATAATAATCAAAGGATAGAAATATGCAAAACAATGCATTGAAAAGGAAGAACATTTTACTATATTTTACAGATGAATCTTGATTACAGTAAACTAAAAATACAGCAGTCATAAAGGAAGAGTTAGGGTATGTTTTCCCTTCCAGAGCTTCCAAGGATCAACAAACCCTTAGAGCCAAAAAGCACGATGGTTCCAGAGAATGGAGTAGAGAGGAACAGGAGCTGAATGTTTAATGATTATACATGGAAGATGAAAATTGCTTTAGATAGGTAGAATGAAGAGAGAACTCTACCCTAAACAATGGTTATGTAGCCACACAGGATGGGACACACATATACTCCCTGATCTTGGGAAACTCAAGAAGGATTTCTAGCCATCCTGGATGCATGGAAAGATGTATCATAAAAACTAATGTGGAGGGGCTGGGAGTTTGGCATAGTTGTAGAGTGCTTGTATGAAGACGAAGGTTCAATTCCGCAGTACCACATACACAGAAAAAACCAGAAGTAGTGCTGTGGCTCAAGTAGACGATCTCTAGGCTTGAGGAAAGCTGAAGGACAGTGCTCAGACCGAGTTCCAGCAAAAGGGCTTGTTTAAAAAAAAAACAGAAAGCTGAGCATGAGGGGGTGGTGGCTCATTTCTATAATCCTAGCTACTCAGGAGGCTGAGATCTGAGGATCAAGGTTTAAAGCCATCCTGGCACAAAAAGACCTGAGACTCTTATCTCCAATTTACTTTTAGAAAATGGGAAGTGGGGCTTGGCTCCAGGGTAAGGTGGTAGCCTGGAGCTGAAGAGCTCAGGGATAGTGCGCAGGCTGAGTTCAAGATCTATGACCCACCAAAAAAAAATAATAATATGGAAAAATTTGGATTCTGTGAATTTTATCAGGCATATAAATGTCTTTTTTTGCTGTTGAAATAACAAATTGTTTGGAAACATTTTAAAAGTTTTTACCTAGAAATGTACACTACAAATGGAAATAATAACAAACACAAAATATGCAAAAGATACAAATTATCACAATATGGGTATCCTGCTTCTGTATCTTTTCACTGACTCCTGTTCAAATGAGTCACATATTCTGAATCATTTCTCCCAGTCGATATATGCCACACATGTTGGCTTGTACTGAACTTCTTGGGAAATCAAAAGCAAATACTAAGCATATGTGTGTTGATTTTGTCAACAGTGATATTTCAAATATAAATCCCTACTCATTGCATTATTTAATATCAATGCCGGAATCTAACTTACACTGGCAGAATCTTCAATCTTTTGAGAATCTTCAAAAGGGTGTGTAAATATTTAGGATCGTTATGTCTTCCTGGAGGAAAGATCCCTTTAGTAATATGTAGTAACCTTCTTTGTCTTTTCTTACTAATTTTAGTTTGAAGTCTATTGTATCTGATATGAGGATGGCAACTCCAGCCTGTTTATGGGGGCAGTTAGCTTGATAGAGTTTATTCCAACCTCTCACTTTCAAAAGATGATGGTTTTTGGGTAAGATGTGTCTCTTGAAGACAGCAGAACGATGGCTCTTGCTTTTCGATCCAACTAGACAGCCTATGCCATTTAATTGGAGAGTTAAGTCTATTGATATTGAGAGTTAGGATTGAGAGATATTTATTAATTCCTACCATTTTTAAAAGCTTTTAGTAGGGCCTGTGCCTTGACAGTTCTTGTGGTCCTTAGATGGTATGCTGTTTAGGTGCCATTTCTTTCCCTACATTGCATTTATTTTGGTTTTCTATGTATAGAGCATCTTTGAGAATTCTCTGTAGTGTTGGTTTTGTTTCGACATATTGTTGCAGCTTTTCCCTGGAATGGAATGGATTTATTGTTCCCTCAGTTATGAATGAGAGCTTAGCTGGCTACAGTATTATTGGTTGGTAGTTATTTGATTTAAGGGCATGACATATATGCTTCCAGTCACTTCGTGCTTGCATGGTCTCTGCTGAGAAATCTGGGGTTATTCTGATTGGTTTGCCTTTATAGGTTACTGATCCCTTTTCCCTGACTGCCTTTAGGATCATTTCTTTCGTTTCTATTGATCCAGTTCGGATCACAATGTGGAGGTGGGATGTTCTTTTCTGGTCAGGTCTGTTTGGGGTTCTAAAAGCTTCTCGTATCTGGATGGGCCTGCCCTTCTGGATATTTGGGAAATTCTCTGAGATGATTCCCTGAAGTATATTTCCAATACCATTGACCTCTTTCTCCACGCCCTCCTCAATACCAACTAGCCTTAAATTAGGCTTCCTAATTGTATCTTGGACCTCCTGAAGCGCTCTCTCATATTTCCTAGATTTGGATTGACTCATTTTCTGTTCTTTCTCCATAATAACTAAATTATCTTCAGCCCCGGAAATTCTCTCCTCTGCATTGTCTAACCTGCTATCAAAGCTATCTGCTTTATTTTTCATATCCCTTGCTTCTAATTGCTCATTTTTGATGCCTTGCATCTCTTGTTTTAGATCATGTATGGATTTCTTTATCTGCTTGATATCCTTTTGAATGGTTAGCTCAGTAGCTTTATTTTCTTCGGACATTTGCTGGAGTTTGATCACGTTTTTATTTGTGGATTCTATGAATTCATCCATCTTTCTTTGAAAAACCTTTATTATGGCCTCCTTTGTGGCTTCTTCTTTTTCACTTATCACCTTGTTTATGCTTTCCTCTTGTTCAGCTATGGCTTCCTCCATTACCTTTTTCTTTATATTTTCACATTTTCCATTATTGATGTTTATCAATTGCATTTGTGTAGCACTTGGAAGACTCTCCTCTAGGTTTGCCAGTGACTGTTCCATTGTCTGTTTACATTGGGTGGGGGATGTTGTTTCTTCATTTGACATTTTTCTTGAGTTTCTTGCTCTGCCCATTTGAAAATGGGAGCAAGATTACTACTAAATACGATTATAGTTTTTCAGATATAACCAACCTAGACCTCTGTAGCTGGCAGAAACTAGATGTTCACAAGTTTTGCTTGGTATTATCACTCTTTCTTTTTGTGCACTTACAGACCAGTCTAATACAACCACTGATAAGCGATTCATACCCAAAACAATAAGCCTCTCAGTCCAATCTCTATTGTCTTTAAGTCCCTCTCAGCCTAGAGAATAATTAACCACCTACATATACAATATTGCTCAATAGCCATAAAGTGTATAACCGTGCAGTATAAGGGTTGAAAGACGAGCAGAGGTCCAGAGATAGAAAAAAAGAATGAGAGAGATCAGGGGAGGTACAAGAGGATTGACGGAGGAGTGTAAGAATATTGTAGTCATGAAGAAAAGTTATAGCATAAGGATAACTGACCTAAGTTGGTAAGTAGGTAGCATATTTGAGTACAAACTTTGGAAAGTATTAGAATAAAACTTATGTGTTGCTGCATGACTAGCTCTTAGCCCAACCAGTGGCCTCACAGTGGACCATGGGGTGGATCTGTTTTCCTTGTCTACGTTGAGGGAAAGGGGTATTTCACAAGATGCAGAAGCGAAGATTTCAGAAGCAAATGCTGTGAGTGAATTAGCTCTTAAAAAGCATTTTATTTTTTTCTGCCAGTCTTGGGGCTTGAATTCAGGGCCTGAGCACTGTCCTCGGGTTTTCTCAGGTCTAGCCCTCTGCCACTTGAGCCACAGTGCCACATCTAGATTTTCTATCTATGTGATATTGAGCAATCAAACCCAGATCTTCATGGATGCTAGGCAAGCACTCTACCACTATGCCAAACTCCCAACCCTGACATAGTAATTGTAAAGTCATCATCATCATATCAAAATATCCTTTCTCCTACAAAGAATGAACACTTATCTATGTGTGTAATGCTTTTTTTTAAATTTCACTGATTCTTCTGTGTTTTTCCCTCTTGCATTTTTTACATTTGACAGCAAAGCTAATCATCAGGAAAAAGTTGATTAGGATACAGAAACCTAATAATATCCTAGTAGATTGACGTCAAAAATATGTGCAAGGTGCCCTGTGTGTTTGACCTAGTGGTAGAGTCCTTTGCTACCACACAAAAAGACTCAGGTTTGATTCTTCATTACCACATACATGGAAAACGCTGCAAGTGGTGCAGTGGCTCGGTGGGACAGCTAAAGCCTAAAGAAAGTCCAAGAACAATGTTCACACTCTGAGGTCAAGTCCCAGGACTAGCAAAAAAAAATTCGACAAGGGGCAAAATGCAGGCAGAGAAGGCACTGTGAAGCAAATGTTTTGTAAAGGATGAGGGCAATATTGACCCTTAAGTTTGGATCTTACCTAAGAAAGGCTCCTTGAGCCTGAGACCAGACTGGTAGTTGGGCCTAGTGGAAGACATTGGGATTGGACAAATAAGGTGTGCTGTTTACTACATCCACATGTATATTGTGAGATTGGAGGAGAAATTCAGCCTCCAGTATGTCTTTGCTGAAGTCTTCTGTGAGCAAGGATCTTTGGTCATTGGGCCCTGAAAGGTGACCCTGCCTCCCTCACAATGGAACAGAATATGGAACCCTGGTAACCAAGCCACTGTAACTAACAACCAACTCAAGCCAGCTCACTTGGCCTGTGGCTCAGGAGGAAGAAAGATGTTGCTGTGCTCTTGCCAAAGTTCAGGAAACTCGAGTCTCAGGCATGGAAGTTGTGGCTGTCTTACTCGAAGATGTACATGCTAGATCATTGCCAAGCCACAAATCCAGTATAACAGGCCTTTCTCTAGGAAGAAGACCAGGAAAATCCAGGGCAACCAGATGAGGTATATTTCTAAGAGGAAATATATTTGACCCCATCATCCTTGCCACACACTACAACTTTCTTTTTTTTAAATTCTTTTTATTGTAATTAGTAAAAGGGTTACATGATATTTGCCAGATAGAAGGTGCATTAATTCACATACATTGATACCCTTTCACATGTCTTTGTACCCATTTCCCTCCAACCACACACCCCCCATCGTCTTGGTTTTCCCCCCTTCCCTATCAAATTTCAAATATCCAAATAAAAATAAATTCAATTTATCAGATAACAAAGTGAGATACTATACCAATATGGGATAACCAAGGGGCAGCAAAGGAGATGAGAGACAACATAGTACATTAAGGACAACAATCATTCATTATGTGGCTTTTGTTTCAATACCCTGGAGGTCCTTTCAATTAGCTTCACATTATATGGCCTTATATATGGCCTTTTGCTCTATTGCAAATCTCTGCTAGTAGAGCCTAAGGTTTCTACTGATTATGACGAATGAGGGAAACCACTGAGCCTAAGTTCCTTTGAGTCTGGCTTACTTCACTTAATATGATTTGTTCTAAGTCTTTCCATTTCCAAACAAATGGGGCAATGTCATTCTTTCTGAGAGCATCCTAGAATTCCATTGTGTACAAATACCACAACTTGTTGATCCACTCATCAACTGAGGGACATCTAGGTTGGTTCCATATCTTTGCTATGGTGAATGGTGCAGCAATGAACATTGTTGTGCTAGTGGGTTTAGTATGCCCTTGTTTCTGGATTGTTGGGTAAATGCCAAGTAGTGGAATTGCTGGGTCGTAGGGGAGTTCTATGTTTAGCCTTTTGAGGCACTGCCACACTGCTTTCCATAGTGGTTGAACGAGTTTGCACTCCCACCAACAGTGTAGTAGTGATCCCTCCTGGACACATCCCCTCCAGCATCTGTTGTCATTCGTTTTCCTGATCCTGGCCATTCTAACTGGAGTGAGGTGGAATCTTAGAGTTGTTTTGATTTGCATTTCTTTTATGACCAGGGATGTGGAGCATTTCTTCATGTGTCTATAGGCCATTTTTGTTTCTTCTTCAGAGAAGACTCTCTTTAAGTCTTTGGCCCATTTTTTTAATGGGATGGGTGTTACTTTGGAGGTTAGTTTTGGAGTGATTCAATTTTTTGAGTTGTTGATATATTTTAGATATGAGGCCTTTGTCCGTTGTTTGGTTGGTGAAGATCTTCTCCCAATCTGTAGGCTTCCTGATTAGTTTACTAGCTATATCCGTTGCCATACAAAAGCTCTGCAGTTTAATGCAGTCCCACTTATCCAGTCTTTCTCTGATTTGTTGTTATTTTTGGTCTTTATTAAGAAAATTTCGACCTGTGCCAAGGAGGCCTAGTGTATCTCCTATTCCTTCCTGTAAACTTTTCAGTGTGTCAGCTTTTACCTCCAGGTTTTTGATCCATTTGGAGTTAATTCTAGTGCAAGGTGACAAAGAAGGACCAAACTTTCGTTTTCTGCAGGTGCTTAACCAGTTCTGCCAGCACAACTTGTTGAAGAGGCTATCTTTCTTCCATCCTATTTTTTTGGCTCCCTTGTCAAAGATTAGGTGGCCATAGGTCTGTGGTTTAATATCTGGGTCCGCAGTTCTATTCCATTGGACTTCAGGCCTGTTCTTGTGCCAGTACCAAGCTGTTTTGAGAATTATAGCTCTGTAATAGAGTCTAAAGTTTGGAATTGAAATTCCTCCAGCGCTGTTCTTCGTGCTAAGAAGTGTTTTTGCTATATGGGGTCTTTTATTATTCCATATGAAATTTTGAATTGCCTCTTGTATTTCTTTAATGAATGACATTGGGATGTCGATTGGTATTGCATTGAATTTGTAGATAGCCCTTGGCAAGATTGTCATTTTCACAATGTTGATTCTTCCAATCCAGGAGCACGGGAGGTTTTTCCATTTCCTTAGTTCTGCTTTAATTTCCTTTTTTAGGGTTTTAAAGTTTTCATCTAAACGGTCCTTTACATTCTTAGTTAAGCTAATTCCTAGGTACTTTATTTTCTTTGAGGCTATTCTAGTACTATGTTAAAAAGGAGTGGAGGGAGTGGGCATCCTGAATGCTACACCTTAGCACTTTTATGCAAAGCTTAGGCCTGTGGCATTTTAAGCACAGTTCAACGCTCTGTTTTTTGCTGGTTAATTATGGAATTTATTGCATGGCTGATTTTGAACTGGAATCCTCAGGTCTCAGCTTATCTTGAGTAGCTAGGATTACAGTACTTTTACAACCTGTATGCTCATACACATCGCTTCTGATCCAAACACTCATTGTTCAATTTACCTAACAAGATGTGAGGAAAGATGATTGACTATAATTTACTAGATGAGCTTCTAGTGAGTATATATTTCCACTTCCACTCTGAAGCCAGGGAAATGTTTCTGGTATATGTTTCAACTATCTCCCAAAGAGGAAATAATGTGTGAGCACGTTTGCTAGTATTTCAGATAGTAGATGGACTTTGGTGTTTGGAACCTGTTGGGCAGAGTGTAGCAGCTGGGCTGTGATAACAGAGATGATGTTTCAGACAGGAATATTTTCATCCCAGACAGACTTAATCCAGATCCTTGGATTTCAGGCCTTGAGTAGATAGAATTACAAGTGTGAGCTGCCACCACCACTTGGTTCATTTTGGAAACCTTAATTGCTTCTCATTTGTTCCTTTCCTTTTTTGGAAGATTGATCTAAGCTGGCTGATTGTGCATCACAATGAAGTGATTGGCCTCAGGAATTGCAAATATTTGTTTCATCAGCACGGAATGAATGAAGTTGATCTAAACCCAATAGTATTTTCCTTCTGATAAATAGGGAACTTACTTATATCATTTTTCCTTGCCTTTGCTTTCCCAAAGCAAGCAACATGTTTCTAAAAAACTATACTTCATGAGAATATTATAATTAGAAGCTATCTTCTGCACACTTCAGAATAGTCCTTGCATTTATAAACTTATATTACAATATTAGGTAGAAGAATGGTGACTGTTAGTTTCACAACTATTTCATATGTTTTACTCTTTAAGGCTCATTAACTCAAGAAGGGATTAAATACATTTAGATAATAGTAGAACATTGCTGCTGCTGATTTGATATGTGTGCAGATGATACACAGATTTATTAGGATTACTCAAAAGTTTTCTTCAAATTTTCAGTAGTAGACTGCTATGCTAACTGGAAGGTGATAGTAATGATGCTGAAATTCTATGAATCAGCTATGAAGCAGAATTTCAGGGGAGAGTATTTGCTAGGGACTTAATTTCTAAGACGCATGTCAAGAATATTGAACTATAACACCAAATGATGGAGGACTCAGCGTCACATTTTGTTTGTTTTATGCAAGTCCTGGGACTTGAACTCAGGGCCTGGGAACTGTCCTTAAATGTTTTTTTTTCCTTCAGGCTAGTGTTCTACCACTTGATCCACAGCTCCACTTCCAGATTTTTGGTAATGAACTGTATATCAGAATATCATGCAATTTGTTTGGGCTGGATTCAAACCTGATTCTGTGTAGATAGGATTCCAAGTGTGAGCGCACAGAGCCTGGCTAGTATCATTCATCTTTCAAGTCATGGGACTGCAATTCTGCACCTGGGTCTTGTCACATGGACTTCAGTGCCCAGGCTGACTTTGAACTGCTATCCTTGGATCCCAGCCTCTTGAGTAGCTACATTTACAAGTGTGAGCCACCATACCTGGCTAAATTATTTCTTGTTAATTTTTTTGTTTAGTCAATATATAGTTGGCATACGGTTACATAAGTAATGAACACATTTCTTAAGAAAATTGTTATCCCCTCCCTCATTTTTCTCTGTTTTCCTACCCTCAGCCCCCTCTCCACCCAGATTGTTCAGTTCATTTCCGTTTAGTGTCTTCCAAGTATCACTGTTCAATTGGTTCACCCTTTTTCCTTTGTTTTTTTTTTTTTTTACCATTTTATTATACCCTCTCCATTCCCCAAATCACATAAACCTATGTACAAGACACAGGGTACCCGAATTCAACACAGTGACTACAGAGAATAAAACTAAAGGGAAAAAGAAGAAAAGAGGTAAAAAGCAAAGAAAATGAAAGAACATCATACAGTACCTTAGAAGCAACAACACTGAAAAAACAAAACATAAAACCTTGGGCTGAAAATGTAGCTTGCCTAGCATGTATGAAACCCTGGATTCCATTCCTCAGCACCACATAAACAAAAACTGGAAGTGCCACTGTGACTCAGCTGGTAGATTTCTAACGTTCAGCACAGAGTGTCTCCAAGTGACAAAAATCTGTCACATTTAAGTCAGGCTTCAAAACTTTGCTAGGAACCAGTTACTTGATTTGGAAGAAAGTCCAATTTTCAAAAAATCACTAACCAGCCGCTGGAGGGTCATAATTGTCATTCTACTAGCCAGGGAGAAGGTGATTCAAAGCCTTTGCAAGCAAAAAAACAGAAACAAAAAAAACTGTAAGATTCTTCTCTCCACTTATCCACCCAAAAACTAAGTGGAGTTGTGGCTAAAACTGGTACAGCATTAGCCTTGAGGAAAAAGAACTAAGAGACCTTGCCCAGATCCAAAATTCAAGCTCCCCACAAAGAAAGAAAAAAAAAGGAGTCCAGATACCTTAGTATCAAAATAATATCTGGATATCTTAGTAGATTTTTCTGATCTTTCCTCATTCATCTGATGGAACCACATACTCTTGATCCTGACCTGACTAAGAGCCTGCATTGTGCTTAATAAATTCATTCCACATATTCCAGTAGAATGTGGACAGCTAACAGCCACTTACCAATGCTTTATTCTACGTTTAGGCCAGTATGTCTTCATACCATCTACACAGTCAGCTATATCATCTTTCCAGAAGTATCATTGAGTGTAGAACACTCAGAACTAAAATAATTGCATAAAGATGTAATAAAACCCTTTGATTCATTAAGAATATTTCTGTACCACTTAGAGCAAGTACATTAGTGGTATTTACCTCTAGCCTCTTTTTCTAAAAAAATTTATTAACATTGAATTTTACATCATATTTCAAATGTCATGTTTAACCAACAAGTATTCAAGAAGGGAATCGCTATACAATCACTGGCACATAAATTTTAGAATATAGTAAAAATTAAGCTGAGTCTTTGTATGTCATAGATACAGATTAATCTATAATAAAACACATGTCTATAGAGTGTATAGTCTATCCTAGATTTTTATGTCTATGTAGTTATGTTTATATCTCCAAAATTATGTCCAGAACTTTGGGTATCAACTATTCAATCATCGCTCTACTACTGTTTGAAACTAATATCCATATATTAAGGATACCATGTACCTTTTGTTCCTTGGTCTTGACTTATCTCACTCAACAGGATTCACTCTAATTTCATCCACTACCCCAAAAATGCCATTATTATTTTTTTCTGTGCAGATCTTCTTTTTATGTATTTATATTTATTGTAATTTATAGAAGGGTTACATTATATTCACCAGATAGAAGGTGCATTACTTCTCAAACTTTGATACCCCATGTAACGATATGGTCCCCATTTCCCTTCCCCTACCCCTACTCATGTTCATTTCCCCCTTCCCTATCCAATTTCAAATAACCAATTAGGCACATATGAAATATATCAGAAAACAAGGTGAAATATTGTAACAATATGATATAACCAAGGGATAGCAAAAGAGATAAGAGATCACATAGTTCATTAAGGACAACAATCACTCATTATATGAGTTTTGTTTCTTTATCTTGGAGGTCCTTACATTTAGTGTCATACTATTTGTCACAATGTCTCTAGATTTTGTTCTATTGTAAATCTCTGGTAGCAGAGCCCAAGGTTTCTACTGAATTTGACAAATGAGGGAGACTCTTGGGCCTATGTTCCTTTGAGTTTGGCTTACTTCACTTAATATGATTTTTTTCCTTTTCATCCACTTCCCCGAGAATGCCATTATTTTATCTTGTCGGTTGGCTATGTATCATTCCATTGTGTATGTGTGTGTGTGTGTGTGTGTGTGTGTGTGTGTGTGTGTGTGTGCGTGTATCACATTTTTTGTAGTAGGGCATCTGGTTGTTTCCATCATCCAGCCTCATTTTCTACAGATATTTTTATAGTCTCTTTTTTATTTTCAGGGTAATGTATAGAGGGGTTACGATTACATTTACAGGTAGTGGACTGCATTACTTCTCACACATTTATTCCACTCCACATGTTTTTGTCCCCAGTTCCCTCTCCCCTCCCCTTCCCAATCATCTTGTTTCCCCCCTTCCCTTTCCTATTTGACATAAACAAATAAACATATATACAATATGCCAGGGAAAACATCAGATACAGTAACAATCTGACATTAACCAAAGGGCAAAATAAGAGATGAGAAATAACATAGTAGATTAAGGACAAAAATCACACAAGATTAAGAGCAACGATGACACAAGATATAGCTCTTGTTCCCATATCCTAGAGATCCTTTCATTTAGTCTCATCCTACATGACCTTATATACCTAGGTTTTTGAGTTATTGTAATCCTCTGCTAGGAGAGTCCTAGATGTGAACTAATTATTACAAATGAGGGAAACCATTGAGCTTATGTTTCTTTGGGTCTGGCTTGCTTCACTTAATATGAATTTTTCCAAGTCTTTCCATTTCCTTACAAATTGGGCGATATCTTTCCTTCTGATGGCAGCATAGCATTCCATTGTGTATAAGTACCACATCTTCTTGATTCAGTCATCTACTGAGTGGCTTCTGGTTGGTTTCATAGCTTTGCTATGGTAAATAGTGCTGCAATGAGCATCATTGTGCTAGTGGCTTTAGCATGTCCTTTTTTCTGGACAATTGGGTAGATGCCAAGTAGGGGATTTGCTGGATTATAGGGGAGCTCTATGTTCAGTCTTTTGAGGAACCGCCACACTGCTTTCCCTGGTGGTTGAACGAGTTTACACTCACACCAACAGTGTAGGTGTGATCCCCCCTGGTCATTTCCCCACCAGTATCTCTTATTAGATTTTTTGATAATGGCCATTCTGACTGGAGTCAGGTGGAATCTCAAAGTTGTTTTGATTTTCATTTCCCTTATTGCTAGCGATATGGAGCATTTCTTCATGTGTCTAAAGCCCATTTTAATTTTTTCTTCAGAGAATACTCTTTTAAGTCTTTAGCCCACCTTTTAATAGGATGGTTGTTTCTTTGAAGATTTGTTTGGGAGAGTTTCATTTTTTTCGGCTATAGATATATTTTAGGTAACTACATATATTTTTGTAGAAAAAAGAATGAAAGCCATCATGCTGGCTCACAACTTAATTTCAGCTACTTAGGAGGCTCAGGGCTTAAGATCACAGGTCAAATCCAACCAGGGCCCTACAGTGTGTGAGATCAAACTCTGTGAACATACAATGACTGTAAGAGGAATCTCACTGCCTGGGAATGTAGCCTAATGGTAGAGTGCTCACCTAGAATGCATGAAGACCTAGGTTCTATTCACCAGTACCGCATACTCAGAAAAAAGCTGGAAGTGGCGCTGTGTCTCAAGAGGCAGAGCACTCACCTTAGGCAAGCGAGTCCAATGAAAATGTCTAGGCCCTGAGTCCAATCTGTAGGACTGGCAAAAAGAAAAAAAACAGCAATCTTACTTAAGTAACAAGGAATGTACCCTATATTTATACAGACTGAAAAATTCATTAAGAAATTAGAAAATATGTATAAAGTGCATAATTTCTTTTGTGTGTTGGCATTGGGTCTTTAACTGAGTGCTTCAGCTCTATCCCTGACCTTTTCTGCTCAAGGCTAGCACTGTACCAATGCAGCCCCAAATCAACTATCTTCAATTGAGATATGAATATTTCAGGGTGCTTCATGAAAAACATTTTTATAAATTGAAACTTTCAACACAGTCTTATTTTAGTATGAATGTTGAGATGGGAAGAGACAGAAAAAGTGAAATGTTTCCTGATCCCCATAGAGAAGAGACTCAGCAGAACCACTGTGGTCTGCAGGCTTCTTTGTGAGTTTTGTTTGCTTGTTTGATTTTTGTCAATTGTGGGGCTTGAACTCTGGGCCTGGGCACTATCCCTGAGCTCTTCAGCTCAAGGCTAGTGCTTTAATCTGTGAGCCACAGTGCCACTTCTGGTTTTTCTGGCAGTTAACTGGGTACTTTGGCTGGCTTTAAACTTTGATTCTCAGATCTTAGCCTCCTGAGTAGCTAAGATTATAGGTGTGAGGTACCATCACCAGGCTGCTGCTCTGTTACTATGCAGGTTCTGGATCAAGAACTTCAAGTTCTTACTTCAATTTTTTCTTCTCTTCCTGATACTCTGCCATTTGAACGAAGCCCCAGTTCCTGGTCTTTGTTGGTTAATGAGAGATATTATGATTTTCTAATATTCAGAGCAACGATTATAAAACCCAGCATTTTACTTACTTGAATAAATTAAGAGACAGGACCTAGTGAGATGGAAAACAAAATTTTTTTCAAGTTGCTATCCTGTTCTAATGCATAAGTCTGGCTATTTTGCTTACACACAAATATGTATTTTACCAGTTTCTACTCTATTTTTGCTTAGCTTAAAACCACTAAAGCCATTTCATAGATTTTGTTGTTGTTGTTTGCGGTGCTTGAACTCTGTGCCTGGGCTGTTCCTCAGATCTTCAGTTCAATGCCAGTGCTCTACTACTTTTGATTTGGCCAGTCCTGGGCTTGAACTCAGGGACTGAGCACTGTCCTTATATTTTCTCAAGGCTAGGGCTCTACCACTTCAGCCTCAGCTCCACTTCCAGCATTTTTCTATGTATGTGCTATTGAGGAATTGAACCCAGGTCTTCGTGCATGCTAGGCAAGCACTCTACCACTAGGCCAAACTCCCAGCCCAAAATTATTCATCATTACTATTAGCTATATTCTTTTTTTTATTATTGATTCATCATGGTGCTTGGACTTTGGGCCTGGACACTGTCCCTGAGCTCTTCAGCTCAAGGCTAGAGCTCTTCCTCTACAGCTCCATTTTTGGTTTCTGGTAGTTAATTGGTGATGTAAGTCTCACAAACATATGTGTCCAGGCTGGCTTTGGGCTTTGAACCAAGATCCTCCAATCTCAGCCACCATAGTAGCTAGAATTACACTCTTCAGTCAGCAGTGCCTGACTGTTTGATGTCTCTGTGTCTGTCTCTGTCTGTCTCTGTCTGTCTGCCTGTCTGTCTGTCTCTCTCTCTATCTGTCTCTCTGTCTCTGTCTCTCTCTCTCTCTCTCTCTCTCTCTCTCTCTCTCTCTCTCTCTCTCTCTCTTTGTCTTTTGGTTGTAAAACTCTAATTGTGCACCTGGGCAATGTCCCTGGGCTCTTCAGCTCAAGGCTAAAACCTTAAACACCTTGAGCCACAGTGTCACTTCTGGTTTTCTGGTGCTTAAGTGGAAGTAACATTTTCATGGGCTTTAGTGTCTGGCCTGGCTTTGAACTGTGATCCTCAGAACCCAACCTTCTGAGATCATTTCCAGCTTTTTTTTTTGGTGTAAGTGGTACAGAGTAATTGAACACAGGGCTTTGTGCATACTAGGCAAGCAAACTACCACTAGTGTGCACTCCAGCCTTAGATAAGGGCTTTCTTTTTCTTTTTCTTTTTTTCACTCATGGGGCTTGAACTCTGGGCCTGGATGTTTACCTTAAGCTCTTCAGCTCAAGGCAAGAGCTCTACCACTTGAGGCACATTGTCATTTTGAATTTTCTGGATTATTTGGAAATAAGATTCTCACAGATTTTTATGCCTGGGCCGTCTTTGAACCTCGATCCTCCAGGGTAGCTAGGATTACCAGGGTGAGCCACCAGTCACGGGCATTAAATTATTATTTTTTGCATGTCCTATGGCTTCAACTCATGGCCAGAGCACTGTCCTAGTGCTTGCTCAAGGATAGCACTTTACTTCAGCCAGCCAACTCCCGGTCCAAATAGGCCACTCTTGAAGCTAGAATTACAGAGATCTGCCATAATACTGGCATGTCGTTATCTCAGTATATAATTATTCTTCTATTTTTGATGGCTTTTCCTTAGTGTACATATTTCCTACATATTTTATGGAAAACTTCCTTCCCACTGGGGCCATAAGTTAAGCCTAGTGGAAGAGTTCTTGCCGAGCATGAATGAAGACCCAAGTTCAATTCCTCAGCACAACATAGATAAAAAAAGATAAAAGTTGCTAGGGCCAACCGGCAGCAAACCAGGGTTCGCAGATTGGGATTCCTGAAATAGGGGGCAAGGACTAGGAAAAAATAGAAGAGAGACAAACAGATGGGGTTCAGGAGGGCTACAGCCCAAATCAGGAGCCACAGCTTAAGAAGCCTGTAGCCCAAGACCATAGCCCAGTTTATTTCCAGTTCTCAATCTTAAATACACTTCTTTAAACTAGGGAACTGCCAGGGGCTACATTCCTACAAACAGTATCAAGTCTGAACTAGGTTGAATGAGAAGCTGTCAAGTCCCAAACAGGTTAAATGAGAAGCTATTGACACAGCCCAAAATCATGATAAGAGCTTACTTCCTTATGTACTCAATTGTGCGGGTCCAAGGTCACTGACCCCACAGTCACGGTCACTGACCCCACAGTCAGTCCCCAACAAAAAGTGGTGCTGTGGCACATGTGATAGAACTTGCGCCTTAAGAATAAACAAAAACAAAAACAAGGATCGTGCTCACGTCCTGAGTCTAAGCCCAGTACTGGCAAAAAAAAATTCTGCCCAAAGTAGACATTTAAACTTATTGTACTTTTCAAAAAATTTGTTGTCAAAGTGATATACAAAGAGATTGCTGTTACATATGTAATGAGTACATTTCTTGTAAACACTGTTACCCCCTCCCCCTTTTCTCTTTCCCTTCCCCCCAAGTCATAAATTTCATTTACAACAAATATATATGTATTTTCATTCCTGAAAAAAATAGTTTAAAATGTGTTCAAATAAATGATGTAGGTTGATATATTTATCAAAATGGATTACTTGAACTCTAAAATAAACATTCTAGGTAATTTTTCTCCTAAAATTGTAGTAATGCTATAAAACTAATAAAAAAAGGAATTTTAGTTATTAATTTCTTATGTTTTACCTTTAACATTATTACAATAAGCATACTGTTTATGCTATTAATACAGACAGCATGAAATATGATTATGTAAAAAAATTAAATGATTAAAAATAGTAAGGTTGGGGGCCAGTAGTTTGGCTTGGTGGCACACACCCTGGACTGGCAAAAAAGAAGTAGGGTTAGATAAAACAGATTTTTTTCCAAATGTGTGGAAAATGGTATGATTTCTCGTTTGGCTAGTCCTGGGGCTTGAACTGAGGGACCAGGAACTGTCCTTGGCCACATTTGTTCAAGGGTGGCACTCTGACACCTGAGCCACAGTGCCCCATCTGCTTTTTCTGTGTATGTAGTGCCGAGGATTTGAATCAAGGTCTTCTTGTATACTAGGCGAGCACTCTACAACTAGGCCACATTCAAAGCCAAAGTAGATTTTTGATGCTATTGTGGAGTTTTAATTTTCTTAAATATTTGTACAAAGCACAATGGATATATAAACAGACTTGAACTCACAGAACAGAGTCCCACATAATATTACAGTTACTCTGGCACTTCTCCCGATTGACAAAACACATTTCCAGGCATCTGCTCTGTCCTTAAGCTTTGGTAGCTGACTTGTCTTTCCATGGAGGCCTGGCCTGGATTCCTGGTGATTCCATGCATTTCATAGTTCCCTGTATATCCAGTAAGGTTGTCTTCTATGGGACCAGACCTGTCTGGTTTTTGGCCCACCCAGGACCTATGTGTCTGAGGTCTCACATTATAAGTGGAAAATAAAACACAGTATAATAAGCACTGAAGAACTGCACACCATAATATTAACAATGAGAGTTTAATAGTTAGCAAAGTAAATACAATGAATACTTGACAAGAATCATGAGAGCAAGATAAAGAGATGTCATTTTAGGAAGGGGACAGGGAAGCTCTAAATCCAGACTGGCCTCCAAGTTGCCTTCAGACAGTAATTCTCCTTCAGAGTCCTCAGAAGGGTCTCCTTCCTCATGAGAAACAGAATGTTCTTCCTGAGTTAAGAGGGGGATGGATTCTGGTTTGTCGAATGGAGATTGAGTCTCTTTTAGTGAGATGGATGGGTCTGGATATTCTGTGAGGATGGATTCATTTTCCTCCAATGAATCCAGTATTGAGAGTACACTTGCTGCTTCCCATGGGGACATTTTCCATGAGCCCAGCGTGTGCCCCTTCAGCTTGCACAATAAGTGGAGTGTTACTCTGACTCAGATGGACTGACTCTGGGTGGAGTGTGAAAGGAAACGGAAGGAAATCTGGCTGCTCTTTTTCTTCCTCCATAGTATCTGCAGGTTCAACTGTGTCACACATGGGGTTCAGAGCAAAAGGCATATCCACAGGACTCTAAACCCGTTTGGTAATTTCTACAGAAGGCCCATGCTTTCTGGAGTGCAGTGATGATTCTCAGTCTCCATCAGTCACCAGCTCCATTGGTGGGTTTTTCGTCCGGAGTTCAGGATAAGCTCTTCCACGATGACCCAAACCTAAGAATGGAAATAGGTACAGAGTGGACAGAGTGGACTCTGCAAGTTAAAGTGTCACTCAACTTCCATGAGGATCTAATGGAGGAACCTGTAGAACTGGAGTTTGGACTGAAAACTGAGGAGGTGTAGGGTCTTTCTAATGAGTGCTTATTCCCGAGTCCTTTCAGAGGACAGACATTACCTGGCTAACACCACCCATAAAGGGCATTTTGCCAAGCTCTGTAGAAGTAAGGGCCAACCAATATCTAGACCACATGGGCTTCCTACTCACAGGCTCTGAGGCACCCACACCAGGACTTCTACTTTTTCTTGGTCTTACTGGTCGCACATTCCTCCAGCTGGTCAAAAAGTATGTGTTTAGAAGAGCAGGTCCAAAGCCGGCATGTGGAGCCTCATATAGAGCTTGAGTTGTGTCAGGGTGTGGCAGTTCTTGAACTCGTAGAAATCACTGGGGTAGAAGTCCATTCACATCGTATAGATGGAACACATGATGCTGTGGGCACATTCGGTACAAGGAAAGTGAGAGCCTTCTCTCTCCATCCTGAGCCTTCTACCAAAGCCCCTTTCTTGCAGGACTCTAATGCTGTGGCTGTCCTGCAGAGATGTGCACTTATGTGCTGGGAGGGGGTAAGAGACACTCGAGAACAGGATGACTTTTACACCCCACTTCCAGAAGCTTCTGAGAGAGGCCTCTATGCATCTGTCCAAAGTAAACGCACCTTAAATTAACTAAGTAAATGCTCTAAATAAATCAATAAGTGAATGCTCTAAATAAAGAACTAAATGCTCATTCCTCTAATCTTAGCCACCCATCAGGCTGAGCTCTGAAGATCACAGTGGAAAGCCAGTCTAGTCAGTAAAAGTCTAAAGGCACTTGTCTTCAATTAGGCAGCAAAAAGCCAGAACTTGACCTATGACTCAAATGGTACAGTGCTAATTTTTGAACACCAAAGGAATGCCATTTAGACCTGGGTTCAGGTTCAAGTGGCAGCACTGGACCACACACCAAAATGTAAATGCTTTCAGGTTCTAACAGGCAAAGCTATCACAATCCCTCCCTGATGGCTCAAAAGTGATTCAGCCCCCAGCTTTTCCTCTGACTCCAGTATTTCACAGGCCTCCGCCATTAGTACTGACACCTCATTTCTTACTGGGAAATGGGATTTCCTAGGATGTCACCTAGGTGAGGGCTGCAGTTGGGAGCCACTTACTCATGCCTGAAATCCAACTTCTCAGTAAGCACACTGTTGAGACTCCAGTAGCTTGTGAGGGAAATGAAATGGCATGGTGTCCCAGTCATAATAAAGTAGTTTGTGCACTTGTATCATGCTTAGCTCCCCTGTGAACACTCCAGTGAAACAAACAGGCTCAGAGAGGAGCCAAGTATTCCAAGACTTCGCCAGGAGGGGTGAGCAAACCTGGGTTTGGAGGGGGAACACTCACTTTTTCAAGAGAATTTCCAGCAACTACTACATTGTCCTCCACTATTTGAAATTGTGCAGGAAGTTTCCCACATAAAAGAGATCACCTTTCTGGTAGGCAGCGATCAGCTTTGTCAGCAGCATCTCCAACAGGCCTTCCTCCAGGATCCATAGGTTACAAGGCTCATTCAGAGTCTGAGCTGACTTACCATCACACTATGTTGGCAAAACAGTGGATATTTCAAACGTAGGAATGGGACCACACTTCACACTGATGAATTGGAATAGAGTAGATTGGAAATGACACACTCTAATCTCAGTATAGTCACTTGAAAGCACAAAAGAAGGTTGTAGTGTGTGGGCAGGATGATGGGTTCAAATAGGTTTCCTCTCAATATACCTCATCTGAGTTGCCCTGGAGTTTCCTGGCTTTCTTCCTAGAGAAATGCCTGATATACTGGAATTTTGGCTTGGCACTGATCCAGCATCTACTTCTTCAATTGAGATATCCATATCTCTCATGCCTGAGATCCGAGCCTCCTGAACTTTGGCAACAGCACAGCAACATCTTTCTGGTTCCTGAGCCACAGGCCAAGGGAGCTGGCTTGAGCTGGTTGTCACATACAGTGGCTTGGTTACCAGGGTTCCATATTCTGTTTCATTGTGAGGGAGGTAGGGTCACCTTTCAAGGCCTAATGACCAAAGCTCCTTGCTCACAGAAGTCCTCCCCAAAGACATACTGGAACCTGAATCTCCCTTCCCACCTCACATATGGATGTAGTAAACAGCACACCTTTTTGTTCAAATCCCAAGTCATTAACTAGGCGTAAGTGCTAGCCTGGTCTCAGCCTCAAGGAGCCTTTCTTAGGTAAGATCCAAACTTAACTGTCACTATTCCCCTACCCTACAAAAGACATTTTGCTTCACAGTGCCTTCTCAGCTTGCATTTTGCCTCTTGCACATTTTTTTGCTAGTCCTGGGACTTGACCTCAGAGCCTGACCATTGTTCTTAGGCTTTCTTTAGGCTATAGCTGTCCCACCAAGCCACAGCAACACTTCCAGCGTTTTCTATGTATATGGTACTGCAGAATCAAACCGGAGTCTTTTTGTTTGGTAGCCAAGCACTCTACAAATAGATGAAACACCCAGGCCATCTTGCACATATTTTTCACTTCAATCTACTAGGATGTTGTTAGGTTTCTGTAATCTAATCTATTTTTCTTCCTGATGAATATCTGTGCTGTCATCTGTAAAAATGCAAGTGGGAAAATCACAGAAGCATTGGTGACATAAAAAAAGTCTTAGAGACATAGATAAGTGTTCATTCTTTGTAGGAGAAAGGATATTTTGATATGATGATGATGACTATTTATAAATACTTAATCGGGGTTTAGAGTTTGGCCCAGTGGTAGAGTGCTTGCCTAGCATCCATGAAGATCTAGGTTTGAGTCCTTAATATCACACAGATATAAAAATCCATATGGCAATGTGGCTCAAGTGGCAGAGGGCTAGACTTGGGAAAAGCCAAGAGCAGTGTTCAGGCCCTGAGTTCAAGCCCCAGGAATGGCAGAAAAAACAAAAGAAAAGAAAAGAAAAGAAAAGAAATGTGCTTTTTACAAGTTATTCACTCACAGCATTTGCCTCTGAATTCTTCGCTTCTGCATCTTGTGACTTATCCCTTTCCCTCAATGTAGACAAGAAAAACAGATTTTATTACTTGCTATCCTGTTGTCCAATCTTTGGATATTAATTCAAAATACAATATTGCCTGAGATATTGTTTGTGTGCATGTGTGTGTGTATCTGCCCATGTGTGCATGCACACATGTGTACAGGGTTTAGGGCTTACTCATAGGGCCTGTGTGATAACCCTCAGCATCTTTTCCTCAAAGGTATTGGTCTTTCACTTATAGCTTATTATAGCTAATTGGAGTTGAGAGATTCACTCAATTTCTTGCCCTGTGCATTGGAACCCAGTGCTGGGTTCTCATATTGTTAATTGTAGCTATAGAGAAGGCTGAGGTCTGGGGATCCTCGTTAGAATCCAGCCCCTGAAAGAAAGTCACTGATAGAAATCTTTATCTTCAGTTGAGCACGAATAAATAAGGCAAAAGTGGAACTGTGGCTCAGTTCCTATTGTACCAGCCATGAGAAAATTAGTAATTGGCAGCACCTGGTCCCTGAGAGAAATCCTTAGCACTGGTTCAAAAAAAGAAAGAAAATAATGAAAAAAATTAAAACTTGCTGAGGAATCCATACGGATAAACGTGCCTGTGAATAATCTTGTCATTTCAGATTCCCTCAAGAGCTTATGTCTCTCTATATTTTATCAAGTTTTTTTAAAGATATTTACATATATTCTATCTTTCTTAAACAGAGATAGCCATCCACAAAACACAAACACAAACTCTCACACAGTATACCACCCACCCATAAGTGTCTAGCTATGTATATATGTATATTCATATGTATTGATCTGTCTGTCTATACTAATATATAAATGCATAAACATATGTATTTAGACAATTAGGAAACATACATAGATAGGTCTCACGCATTTCCAGATTTTGTGCAAGTCTTCTGAGTGCAACTTACCATTGTATTGTTTGTCAAGATAGAGTCCCTCTAACTTTTGGCCAGCTTCTTGTTCTTTGATACTTTTTTCTGCCAGTCCTGGGTTTTGAACGCTAGGCCTGGATGCTGTCACTGAGCTTGAGCTTCTTGCATTCAGTAGTTTATTGTAGATAAGAGTCTCATGGAGTTTCTGTCCTGGGCTGGCTTTGAATTGTGATCCTCAGATCTCAAACTCCTGAGTAGCTAGATGACAGTCTTGAGCTACCAGTACCTGGTTCCTTTGCCTCTTTTACCCTTTATTTTGGCCCCACCACAGCCATGGTATCTACCTTCCTCTGCTCTCTCCACCTGCCTCCAGACAGGGGTCTGACAGATGCTTTCCACCCACTTATTCATGTCCTCCTCTGTATTGGCTGACAGCTAAGACATGCACTCACTTGTCTGGATGCCAAACACAAAGCCATGTGATTGTTTCTCAGTCTGGAACATCCTATCAGATTTATAGCACCACAGAGGGTCAGGTTGATGCTCCTCCAGGGCTTCTTAAATTGTTCTCATATTAATCCACAACACATTTGTCATCACTTGTCCAGCTAATTCATGGACTAAAGCAGCATTCCCTACAAACTTAGATCCCAATACCATGAGGACACTCAAGGGTGCATTAGGAGTGGGACCTGCAGGTGGACGTGAGCCTGTCTAAGTTGGAGGGGATTTCTACACCACAGGAAATGGAATACAAATTTAGAATCTGCTTTCATGAGGTGACAATCTCTGGCAGATGTTCTTATCAAATGTGGCACTGCCTACTTCCAGCTTAAAACATGGGTTGATGACCCAGCATAACAGAGAATGTATTCACCCCGGCCCAACACATAGGCTGGGACCCTGAACTTTCAGGTAGCATTTGGCTTTGAAGGTTATGAGATCTTAGTCTACAAATGATGAGCCCCCTCCCGTGAGGCATAGCAAACGGAGCCAAAGTGCAACCCAGTTAAGCACCAGATCAAGCTTCCCTTCTTCAGTAGGGTATGGTTTGAAAACTGTGCATAGCTTCTGTTTGAAGCCAGTCCAGAAAGGAAAGTCCATGAAACTCTCATTTCCAGTTAACTGCCAAGAAAAAGCCAAAGATAGAGGTGAAGCTCAAGAGAGCTAGAGAGCCATCTGAAAAGAATGGTTACACCCTGCAACATCCTCATTATCTGATCTTGAAAACATCTCTGCGTGCATCCCAGCATGCAGCCAGCATCTGGGGGTGACAGTGACCACTGCGCCCATTGGCAATCTGCACTGTCTCTGACATCTGTAATGTGAACCTCATTCTGTTGGGTTTGTGAAGCAGTGTCAACCCTGCAGAAGGAACCAACTGTGCCCTAACTCCCTCTGTCCCCTGGGGCCCCTAGCATTCCCCCATCTGCACCCCTCCTGTGGCTTCTGATCCTAGGGAGCCCTCCTGCCCTGTCCAACACTCACATGAAGTGCATATTTCTTCTCCTGGGGCAACTTCTCCACAGAGAGTACATGACATGCCCACTCTCCAGGCACGGGGAGATCCTGCCAAAGTAGCAAATCAGTGATAAGGACATAAAGGGATGAATAGAATTTTAGATCCTGATGGTAGACAGTCTGCAAAATCCAAGGGAGAATGGAATTGGAGGGGACAAGGGATCAGGATGTGGGCATGGAGCTTCCCTGCCAAGGGGGGGGGAAGTCACAGGTTGGGGGATGCACAGGATGATCCATGGGCCCTGTGCAGCTACTGGGTCACCCCCTTCTGCATCTCAGCCTTTGGCTTTGAGCTCTGTGATCGTCAAGATGTGCACAGTCTGTACTCTGGCTGGCAGAAGAAAGGACCCTGGGAAGACAATTGTAGACCCTTTGTGAGTGTAGGAAGGGGTAGGCTGGACACCCAGTCCAAGAGGAGCTAAAACTGGAGTCGAGGGGTGTGCAAGGAGTGGGTGTGAGGGTTGTGGGCAGTCACAGTCATGGCAGAGGTGGCTCTGTCTGTGGGGTGAGTGCCTCCCTGCAGGCACAGCACTGGACATATCAGAGATCCACATGAAAAGGAAAAGCTGGAAATGGCACTATGGTTCAAATGGTAGAGCGTCAACCTTGAGCAAAAGAGCTCAGGGACAGTACCCAAGACCTGAGTTCAAGCCTCATGACTGTAAAAGACAAAGAACCAGGCCTATGAAAGGGAACCTGGTACTCTCTTGGTCTAATCAGACACAAGAAGAGGCCGGGATAGGCTGTGGAAAAACACAGAGAACATCTTCCCCCAGCTGATCCTGTCCTGCATGCAGGGACAGCCATGTAACTAGGGCTACGGTGAGATCATCTTCACCCCTGTGCTGCCATCTGAATTGTAGGCCTCTGTCCTGGCATGGGATGTCCTGATGGCTGAGCAGGTGCCCTAACCCTAGTGGGAGAGCAGCCACTGACTGTGGTAGCTAAGGAGAGATCTGTTCCATAGCTATCAGGCCAACCAGCATGGGAGCCATAACGACCCCTAACCCAGGTAGAGGCCAATGGTTCTCCAGGTGCTACTAACATTGCCCCACCCCTAGCTCTGTGTACACGTGACATTCCCTCCACAAGGAGCAGGACTAAGTGAAGGATCAGGAAGCTGCCTATGGGCTTCAGATGATGGCCAGGCTGGCACTACAGATGGCCTCACTCTGTCACCACCTTCCCCTGCCTCCATCATTCCTCCATCATGCCTCTCTACCTCCCACCCATTAACCTTGGAAACCAATGAACTGGGCTCTCATCATTCCTCTCATCTCTTCACCCACCTTGCCATGCGTCCATCCCTCTGTCACTTCCACCCCACACATATCCCACCACCAGCCACCCTGTAGCTTATGAGGATCCCAGAGGAAGCTCTTGGTGAAGGGCTTGTGACCACAAAACAGTTACTGTCACCCGCTCCGGCCTGATCCACCACAGAATAAGAACAGCCAAGCAGGCACACACTGCAGCAGAGTTGCTCTGCTGCCACCCTGATTTCTTCATGGCCAGGACTTGGCTCTCCTCAGCCTCCCAGCTCAGTAACCAGAACATTGTGCTTTCACAGAGCCATGGCTTCAAGTCTCCATGGACACAATGACATCAAGGTGATGCCAACTTCCCCATCTCTATATACTTCTAACTATGGGATGGGAGCTGAGGTTCTCTTCGGTGACTCCATCCGCTAAGAGGCTCATGCAGATTTCTATCCTTTGCTCATCATGGTGACTCTTTGGTTAACAAGTCACTGCTGGGCTTCCAGTTCACCACATATAGAAGCCATACTCCAACACTTTTCTTAGAAGGACTGATGACTTTTAAATATTCTCTAGTTTTAAATTTCTAGTTCCTTCTCTCTTTCATTTATATATTTCCCTTCCTCACATACTTCCCTTTTTTTACCTTCCTTCTTTCATTCCTGGCCTTGAACTCAAGACCTGGAGCTTTTTCTTAGCTTTTCTTTGCTCAAGGTAGCACTCTAGCTCTTGAGCCACAGCTCTACTTCAATCTTTGTTCTTGCTCTAAACTGGGAGTATGAGTCTCATGCATTTTTCCCTTTGCTGGGTTGGTTTTAAACCACAATACTAAGATCAGGATCCTGAATATGCCTCGGATTACAGGTATTATCTAATCAAAACAAATTCCTGATTTCTTTTTTAGACATAATTAGTTCTTTCAGGTGAGCCACCAGCCACTCATGCAAGAGCATTGCAGGATCCCAGCATTCATCTTGTCTCCAGTCTTATTCCATCCATCTCACAATGGTCATCTAAAACACCCTGCTGCATGCCTGAAGTCGCAAGGAACGTTCTCAACGCCATGAGAAGCCCCCTTAAGCTCTGCCTCAGATATGCCCAGCCCCCATCCCACTTCCACATGAGCATTTGTTTAGGAGAAATTTCCTGAGTACATCATCATCTTTTCCTCACCATTCAAATTTCATCTTTGGAGTCATTTCTCCCAGACAAAGAGGAACATGATCCATGGTTTGATAGCAGCTCCAGCTTCATAGTCCCAGCCACCAACACCCCCCCATTACCCTGCCAGACACCTGAATTCAAGAAGAATGTTTTCACTACCCCTGACTCTTATCAAATGTTTTAACTTATACAGTGCATTAAAATAATTTTACTAAATGGAATAAACACATGGCATCAAGCTTCAGTATCTTTGCACCTGAACTTTTAGTGAATCACAGACACACCAGCATTTCTGTAACCAACAGAAATCTTAGCTTTGAGATTTCAGCATTTCTGGTATCCAAGTTTGGATGTGCTAACACTGCCCTTAATGGGGCACTTCAATCACACAATCCCACAACAATCAATGTCATTTGACATTCACTGGTAGGTGGTGCTAGGAAAAAGACTGATGTGCCAACTCCATGCTGGCTTGACCTATGCCATCTTCAAACCTGGAGCAAGTGGGGCTCCTCTCTCCATGACACCTTTTGTGTACTGCCCCAGGAGGACCTTTACCTTGAGACAAAATTATGAAGACTATCTCTACCAGCAAAGATTCCAGTGAGATGTGCCTACATGGATAAAGCTAAAATCTCACTAAAGTGAGGTTGTTGGCAGTGCTGGAGCCTGAACTCAGGGCCTGGGCACTAAGCATTTGTACTCAAGACTAGCCCTTTACCACTTGAGCACAAACTCCATTCCCAGCTGTTTTTATTTTTGGTAGTAAGAATCTATCAGACTTTCCTGTTCTAGGTGACTTGGAACTTCCATACACAGATCTCAGCCTCCTGACCAGCCTGGATTAAACGTTTGGATCAGCCATGCCCCACATCTGAGGACTTCTGCCAGCACATTTTTCCCAAAAACTGGAAGAGGAAGATGAGGGAGGGTTGGGCTCATCCTGCCCTGCATATGAAGGAGAGCATCAGCGCCTGAACTTCATTCCCTGTTGTAGGCTGCTGGAGGAAAAGGAAGCAAATAGGCACAGGCTGGCAGCAGATGCCACAGAACAACTTGTGACCAAGACTCCCAGAGCAGACCTCAGAATCGATGACAGAGTTGGATCTACCCAGTAACAGAGGCAGTGGTGACACCTGAAACTGCGCGTTTGAGCCTTTGCTGCTAGTAAACAGGGCCACCTATGTCTCAATGAGAAAGGTGAGATTTTGGTGGAGAAGGTGAGATTAAACATTATGTGTCATGCAAGAAGACAGACCATAAGGGGTCTTTTATTATTCCAAGTGAAATTTTGGATTTCCTCTTCTGTTTCTTTAAAGAATGACATTGGGATCTTGATGAATCTTGCACTGAATTTGCAGATAGTTCTTATCAAGATTGCCATTATTACAATATTACTTCTTCCAAACCTGGAGCAGAGGTTTTTGCATTTCCTCAGTTCTGCATTAATTTCCTTCTCCAGGGTTTATAGTTCCATCAAAAAGGTGCTTTACATTCTAAGTTAATTCCTAGGTATTTTATTTTCTTTGATAGCAAAATGAGTTGCTATCCTGATTCTTGCCTCATTCCTCTCATTTGTTGGCATATAAGAAGGCAGTTGACATTGAGGGTTAATTTTATACCCTGCTACCTTACCAAAGTTTTATATCAGCTCAAGCACCTTCGGAGTAGAGTCTATTGGGTTCTTTAAATACAGAATCATGTCATCTGGAAGGAGAAAAAGTTTCAGTTCCTCTTTCCCTTTTCCTCCTCACTCCAGTTAGAATGGCCAAGATCCAGAAATCTAATAACGTATGCTGGAGGGGATGTAGCCAGGAGGGATCACTACTACACTGCTGGTGGGATTGCAAACTCCTTCAACCACTATGGAAAGCACTATGGCAGTATCCCAAAAAGACTAAACATAGAGCTCCCCTGTGATCCAGCAATGTCACTACTTGCCAATCGTCCAGATAGTACATACTAAATTCACTAGAATAATAACATTTATCACAGCACTATTTACTATAGCAAAGGTATGGAACCAACCCAGATGCCCGTCAGTTGATGAGTAGATCAAATATGGTATTTTTACACAATGGAATTCTGTGCTTCTGTCAGAAAGAATGACATAGACGAATTTGTAAGGAAATAGAAAGACTGTAAAGTTTAGAAATTAGTTTCTGTCTCCCTGTTTCTCTCTCTTTCTCTCTCTTTTCTCTCTCTCTTCTCTCTCTCTCTCTCTCTCTCTCTCTCTCTCTCTCTCTCTCTCTCTCTCTCTCTCTCTCTCTCTTCTCCCTCTCCAATCCTTAGGCTTGAACTCAGGGCCTGAGCTACTTTTGCTCAAGGTTAGCACTCTACCATTTGAACCACAGTGCTGATTCTGGCTTGCTCTTTTCACGTAGTATTGAGGAATCTAACTCAGGCCTTCATCCTTGATAGGTTAGCACTCTACCACTAAGCCACACAGTCAGCTTTTAGAGGTTTCTGACAAAGGTTTTCCTACATGCTATTATTTCTTCTGTGAGTGCTCTTAATGCTTGCTGAAGGTTGACTTTGTTTAGAAGACTTACCCTAATGCTCCCATATACAGAGATTCTATATATAGCTAAATGTTTTTCATTACTCAGAATTTCTCTATTGTGTATGTTCTGAAATGTACTGAAGACTGACTTCTGATTAAAAGTCATTGCACATTTGTTCTATTCATTAGTTTTCTTTTCTTCTATGGGAATCAGGTTTGTGATGAACACAGAAGTATGCCTTCGAGGTCAAACACTTTCCACATTTGTAATATTCATAAGGTTTTTCTCTCCTATGTGCATTTTATACTTAGTCATGCATTCATGATGGATTTTTCATATTCTTATATTCATATGATTTTTATCCTGTGTCTGTGTGGTATCATGCAAACTCAACTATGAGTTCTTCAAAAAAATTTCCCTTTCATTTTATTCATAGGATTCTATCCTTTGGGTGTTTAGTGATAAATCTTGACTTGTGCCTTCTGGGGAAAAGACTGAACATTTGCTACATTCATTAAGGGTTTTATCTTGTGTTGGTTCTGTGACACAAGCTGAGTTTTCTTCCACAGACCAAAAAGTCTTTCCTATTTATTACATTGCTAAGGCTTCTCATATGTGTGAACTCTCTTACGCTTCCTGAAGGGTGAATACTGCACGAAAGACTTTCAACTTTGGTTATATTCCTAAGGTTTCTAATATGTGTGAATTCTGTTATGCCTCCTGTAATGTGACTTCCATCAGAAGGTCTTACCACATTTGATGCACTCGTACAGTTTCTCTCCTGTGTGTGTTCTCTGATGCAATTTGAGGGAAGACTTCCATTTGAAAGACCTTCCACATCGGTTACATTCATAAGGTTTTTCTCCTGTTTGAATTGTCTTATGCATGTTGAGGTTTGGCTTCTGTGTGAAGGACTTTCCACATATGTTACACTCATAAGGTGTTTCTCCTGAGTATATTCTCTCATGAACATGGAGTTTTACCTTCCATTTGAAAGACTTTCCGCATTCACTACATGCATAAGTTTTCTCTCCTGTGTGTGTTCTATTATGCCCATCAAGATATGACTTCCACTTGAAGGTCTTTCCACATTTGTTGCACACATAAGGTTTCTCTCCTGTGTGTGTTCTTTGATGCAATTTGAGGGAAGATTTCTGTCTGAAAGACTTTACACATTGGTTACATTCATAAGGTTTCACTCCTGTGTGTATTCTCTGATGAGCACGAAGTTTTCCCTTCCCTTGGAAAGACTTTCCACATTCATTACACTTATAAGATTTCTCTCCTCTGTGTGTTATTTGATGAACTCGAAGGTGTATCTTCTGGGTGAAAGACTTTTCACATTTGTTACATTCATAAGGTTTCTCTTCTGTGTGTCTTCTCTGGTGCAAAGTGAGGTATGATTTCAGTCTAAAAGTCTTCCCACATTTTTCCCATTCATAAGATTTCTCTTCTGTGTGAGATCTCTGATGTGTGCTGAGAGCTGAATTCTGGGCAGAAATTTTATTACGTTCCTCATATTCATAAGGTTTGTCTTCTCTTGGAGATCGAGGTTGGAGCGTCAGGTCTGACTTCTCAGAAATTAATTTTCACACTTGATGTACGCATCACATATCTCAGGATATTTGCTCTGAGGTATTGTAAGGCGTATTTCATTACTGAAAGATTTCTCACATTCACTACATGTATGAGGAGTCTCTCCTGTGTACATTTTCGGATGTGTAGTGATGGTCGGTGTTAAGTACAATATTTTTCATCACACAGTACATTTAGCAGTTTTCCTCCCCCCCTGAAGAATTTCTTGGGCAGGGAGAACAGAATTATGATACTGCAGATCTTTTGGACTGTCACAATCATGAATAAAATGCTCTGAGTAGCCGATGGATTTTTTAAGAACAGGAGACATACGAGATCTATATGCAGCATGCATCTCATCAGGTTTAGGAGACAGAAGCATGTTCTGACCACTTAATGAACTCCTCAGTCCTCACCCCTAAGTTGTTACCGTTATTACTAATCAGCTCTGGATTATGTGTAGAGCTCAAATTTAAAGTTGTTGCAAATCTCACGTTTTCCTCCACTTCGATACTACTTGCAACTGCTACTTCACAAAGACATTCATGTGGACTTTCCTGGCAGGTCTTGAACAAATTTTCCATTACCTGGACATCTAAAATGAGTCCTAGAAAAAAAGACACAAACATACATGAGATACAAATATTCCTTACTGTAAAGGTAATGACTTTACTTTCCCATCCTAAGTGTTAGATATTTTAAAATATAAAAGTGGAAATTGATTTGTGAGAAATATATGCTTTTCTCCCTAACATATTAAGAAAATGATATTTTACAATGACCAATAATGTTTTTCTGTGTTTTAGTTCTCTTTTTATATCACAGGAAATATTTATTGAAATTACCCAACTATGTCTTGCTACAGTTTTAAGCTGAGTACTACCTATACTATACCTGCAGCTGTTTTTTTTCAAATACTGTTTTGTTTATACATTGAGGAATAGATACCTTTCTTTTATTTTTGAGAAATAATCTAAATATTGTGCTGTTTTGCATCTTTTTAAAACTTTCTTTTCTTTTTTTTTTTGTAGTTCATAGGCCTCGGCCCTGTCCCTGAACACTTCAGCAGAAGACTATAACCCCTATCCTTGAGCTACAGCCCCACTTCCTCTTTTTTAAAGTTAACTACAGATAAGAGTCTCAGGTCCTGAGTAGCAGATAGGATTACCTTACCCAGTTTCAATGCTGTTTGCTTATTAACCATTAAGTGAGGAACACGATTTTTTCTAGATTCAGCAGCCATAAGTTTGGTGTATATTCTGTTTGCCTTTGATCCAAGCAAGAACGATTCTTGAGAGTAAGGGCTTACACCTATATCCCTTCAGTTACAACTTCTCACTAAAGTCTCAATTTAGGTATTTGTGGGAATTTTGAAATTTGTTTCTTTCCATTTGAAGCCTTATAAAAATTCCTTTTCTAACACTCCTGTCCCTCAGAACCATGGAAGACCAGAAAATCCCCAGCTCATTGTCTAGTTCATTTTCTTATGTTGAATGAAACTTTGTTGTTTTTTTTTCCTTCCATTCCTGAGTTTGAACTTAGGACCTAACCACTGCCCTTGGGTTTTCTCTAGACTAGAACCCTACCAATGAAGTCATTACTTCTGGCTTTTTCTATGTATGTGGTAATAAGGAATCAAACCTGTGTCTTTGTGCATGCTAGGCAAGCACTCTACCACTAGGCTCAATATCTGGTGGAAACGTCTGGTTCTGAATACCAGTCTCTTCCTACCAGTAAAAAGATATTATCCTTATCAGAGAATAATGCCCTGACTTATTCCTTGTTTGCTCAATCATTTATAGTCTTAGTTTTAAAGAAATGAAATATCATTCTTTCCTTCTTTCTTTCTTTCTTTCTTTCTTTCTTTCTTTCTTTCTTTCTTTCTTTCTTTCTTGTTTTGCGGTCATGGGACTTGAATTCTAGACCTGGCTGTTCTTCCTGAGCTCTTCAGCTCAAGGGTACTGCCCTATGTCTTTAGCCTCAACCCCACTTCTCATTTTCTATTGGTTCATTGGAGAGAAGAGTCTAAGCTGTTTTTGTGATAGGTCAGTCTTTGAACCTTGATCCTCAGATCTCAGCCTCCTAAGTAGCTAGGATTACAGGCATGAGCCACGGGCTCATGGCTTTCTCATTTTATTTTGTTTCACAGTGATTTCTACAGAGAAATCTAACTTTAACTCTACTGCCACATAGAATTCATCATATCACCCTATGATTCTTGGTGCCGGGGGTTTGGGCTAGCATGCACAAAGACCTGGTTCAGTTCCTTGGTACTACATACAAAGAAAAAGCCAGAAGTGGTGCTATGACTCAAGAAGTAGAGAGCTAGCCTTGAGAAAACCCAAGGACCATGCTCAGGCCCTGAGACCAAGCATAGGATTGGGAAAAGAAAATGATTCTTGATTCATTCACAAAGAATTCCGTAGGTTCCACACAGGATTTAGGGTAACTAAGAATATTATTGCTCAGTACATCACAACATGAAATTACCAGTGGGGCTCAGGCTCCAACATCAATATGAAGATGCATTCACTCACCTGTGATATTCTTGTCAGAGGAATTTCCTATCGAGAGTTCTGCACAGTGCTCTAGCTTGTCAATTAATACAGGTTTGGGAACACAGGGCCCTGTAAATTAGAAACAGTAGAGAATTATTGCTTATGCTGTGTCATCATTGCTTTAAGTTTGCAGACATCCTATCCACAAGTTATCTATTAAATCTTTTTTCTCATTTCTCACTGGCTCCATGGTTGACTTTTCCCCAGCTCTGGATTCATTTTGTATGGCATAAACTTAGCTGTCTTGCTCAAGGCTAGAAAAATACCAGTTTGAGTCCCAGCTCCACTTACATGCATAGGTCTTCATGCATGCTAGGCAAGCACTCAACCACAAACTCTTGACACTCCAGTAACATTTTTGAGGGGTTACTTGGAGTTATAGAGTTTCATGGCAATTTTTATGCCATTGCTGGTTTCAAATTAGAATTCTTAGATTTCTTCCTCCTGAATATTTTAAGATTACAGGCATGAAACATTGCACCTAGTGCCAGGTTTCCATTATAAACTCACTGTTTAGTGATTTGTAGATCCTATTTCCAATAATGATATATATTCAATTCTGGATTGTTTATCCACTTACAATTCCTGTGTAAGTTTGGAATGTCGTCTCCATTAGAGGAAACATAATTTAGAACTGTTTTCAAAGTATCCTGAAGGTATCCTGAAGAATGAGTACAAAATTACCTTAGGTTTTCTTTAGAAAGTAATGATACTTCTCAGGGCCTGGAATCTTTCATTTAAATAGTATTGAAAGTTTGATAAACATTCACGTATCTGCAAAATAACAAGGCACTTGGCCTTGCAAGTGAATTTGACTTTTGCTCACCAAAGGACACCAGGTTGCTGTAGGTCTCCAGCATTACATCTCTCTACAGGGTCCTCTGAGCATTGTCCAGATGCTGCCACTCCTCCCAGCTGAAATCCACAGCTACATCATCAAATGACACCAGCTTCTGGAATGGCACATTTTCATCAAGTAATTAGCACTGAGTTATAAACACACCATGTCTGGAATTTTATTCTTTTTTTGTTGAAATTGTATTCCTTTACTTAAATGTTTAGACTTACATGAAATATTGACCTGAAAAGCTTAGGGATGATGCCTAGGCCCAGAGTTCAAGTCCCAAGACACAAAAAAAATAAAAAGGCAAGCCAGGTGTTAGTGGCTCACGCCAGTCATCCTAGCTACTCAGGAGACTGAGATCTGAGGACCATGGTTCAAAGCCAGCCTGGCATAAAATTCCATGACACTCCTTTCCAATTACCCACCATAAAATGTTTAATGGCTTGTGGCATATCATGGTAGAGCAATTGTGGTATCGACAAAAATAAGTCGGGGGAGTAGATTTAGGTTATAAATGGAATTATTCCATTGAAAAGGAACTACATTATATGATGACATATGCTGGTACTGTGAGAATATTGCAAAATCTTAGGGTATCAAGTAATAATACTGTGAAGTACACCCAGAATGTTAATGTTCTATGTCTGGCATAATAATCACTTGGGGAAGAAACTTTTTTTTTTCTTTTTTTTGGCTGGGGGATTTGTAAGGCTTGAACTCTGGGCCTGGGCACTGTTCCTGAGCTCTTCAACTCAAGGCTATCACCCTACCTATGAAGCCACAGTGCCATTTCCCATATTCTAGTGGTTAACTGTAGATGAGAGTCTCATAGACTTTCTAATGCCCAGGCTGGCTTTGAACCAAATCTTTAGATATCAGCCTGATATCTGAGTAGCTAGGATTACAGGTATAAGTCACTGCACTGGCAAGAAATTTATTTCTTGCTGTTTTGTACTACAAATTTACTGTATGTTTTACTTTTTCAAAAAGACTGAGGATGACCTTTGTTCTGTATATAATGGGAAGAGGGTTAGGGAGCTGTGAGAAGAAGAACTGAGGGGCAATACTCAGGGTAGGACAATAGCCTTAAACTAAAGAGCTCACGGCCCAAGGTCCAAGCCCCATGACTTTCCCCACTACCCCACAAAAAAAGGGAAAAAAATTGGAGATTGGAGAGGATTTTCTAAAAAGAATATATAGAAATAGTAGTTCAAAATGTAGAAAGAAGTTCAATATTAACAGTCATGAGAAAAATTAAAATTACAATGAAATCATTACTTTAAATATGTTAATATAAATATAGTTTTAAACAAAAAGATCCACATACACACACACAAACACACACACACACACGCATTCAAAAAAATAGCTTTCAAATTCTAACTATTACTGGGAAGGTAGTGAGAAGAAGTAGAACTTTGGAATAGTTCTTCAAGGAATATAAAACAATCAAAAATTGCGTGGAGAGTGCTAAAAAAGTACTAAATATAGAATTACATAGAAATATGGTCCAACACTTCTATTTCTAGATTTGTACCTAATGGAAGAGAAAGCAGAGACTAGAACAAATATGTGGAGAATCCATTCACAACTATTAATAATAATTCAAAGATAGAAATATGCAAAACAATGCATTGAAAAGGAAGAACATTTTACTATATTTTACAGATGAATCTTGATTACAGTAAACTAAAAATACAGCAGTCATAAAGGAAGAGCTAGGGTATGTTTTCCCTTCCAGAACTTCCAAGGATCAACAAACCCTTAGAGCCAAAAAGCACGATGGTTCCAGAGAATGGAGTAGAGAGGAACAGGAGCTGAATGTTTAATGATTATACATGGAAGATGAAAATTGCTCTAGATGGGTAGAATGAAGAGAGAACTGTACCCTAAACAATGGTTATGTAGCCACACAGGATGGGACACACCTATACTCTCTGATCTTGGGAAACTCAAGAAGGATTTCTTGCCAACCTGGATGTATGGAAAGATCTATCATAAAAACTAATGTGGAGGGGCTGGGAGTTTGGCATAGTTGTAGAGTGCTTGTATGAAGACGAAGGTTCAATTCCGCAGTACCACATACACAGAAAAAACCAGAAGTAGTGCTGTGGCTCAATTAGAAGATCTCTAGGCTTGAGGAAAGCTGAAGGACAGTGCTCAGACCGAGTTCCAGCAAAAGGGCTTGTTTTAAAAAAACCAGAAAGCTGAGCACCATGGGGTGGTGGCTCACTTCTATAATCCTAGTTACTCAGGAGGCTGAGATCTGAGGATCAAGGTTTAAAGCCATCCTGGCACAAAAAGACCTGAGACTCTTATCTCCATTTTACTTTTAGAAAATGGGAAGTGGGGCTTGGCTCCAGGGTAAGGTGGTGGCCTGGAGCTGAAGAGCTCAGGGATAGTGCCCAGGCGAGTTCAAGATCTATGACCCACCAAAAAAAAAAACAAAAAACAAAAAATAATATGGAAAAATTTGGATTCTGTGAATTTTATCAGGCATATAAATGTCTTTTTTTGCTGTTGAAATAACAAATTGTTTGGAAACATTTTAAAAGTTTTTACCTAGAAATGTACACTACAAATGGAAATAATAAACACAAAATAAGCAAAAGATACAAATTATCACAATGTGGGTATCCTGCTTCTGTATCTTTTCACTGACTCCTGTTCAAATGAGTCACATATTCTGAATCATTTCTCCCAGTCGATATATGCCACACATGTTGGCTTGTACTGAACTTCTTGGGAAATCAAAAGCAAATACTAAGCAAATGTGTGTTAGAGTTTGTCAACAGTGATATTTCAAATATAAATCCCTACTCATTGAATTATTTAATATCAATGCCGGAATCTAATTACACTGGCAGAATCTTCAATCTTTTGAGAATCTTCAAAAGGGTATGTAAATATTTAGGATCGTTATGTCTTCCTGGAGGAAAGAACCCTTTAGTAGTATGTAGTAACCTTCTTTGTCTTTTCTTACTAATTTTAGTTTGAAGTCTATTGTATCTGATATGAGGATGGCAACTCCAGCCTGTTTATGGGGGCAGTTAGCTTGATAGAGTTTATTCCAACCTCTCACTTTCAAAAGGTGATTGTTTTTGGGTAAGATGTGTCTCTTGAAGACAGCAGAATAATGGCTCTTGCTTTTTGATCCAACTAGACAGCCTATGCCGTTTAATTGGAGAGTTAAGTCCATTGATATTGAGAGTTAGGATTGAGAGATATTTATTAGTTCCTACCATTTTTAAAAGCTTTTAGTAGGGCCTGTGTCTTGACAGTTCTTGTGGTCCTTAGATGGTATGCTGTTTAGGTGCCATTTCTTTCCCTATGTTGCATTTATTTTGGTTTTCTATGTATAGAGCATCTTTGAGAATTCTCTGTAGTGTTGGTTTTGTTTCAACATATTATTGCAGCTTTTCCCTGGAATGGAACGTTTTTATTGTTCCCTCAGTTATGAATAAGAGCTTAGCTGGCGACAGTATTCTTGGTTGGTAGTTATTTGATTTAAGGGCATGACATATATGCTTCCAGTCACTTCATGCTAGCATGGTCTCTGCTGAGAAATCTTTGGTTATTCTGATTGGTTTGCCTTTATAGGTTACTGATCCCTTTTCCCTGGCTGCCTTTACGATCTTTTCTTTCGTTTCTATTGATCCAGTTCGGATCACAATTTGGTGGTGGGATGTTCTTTTCTGGTCAGGTCTGTTTGGGGTTCTAAAAGCTTCTCGTATCTGGATGGGCCTGCCCTTCTGGATATTTGGGAAATTCTCTGAGATGATTCCCTGAAGTGTATTTCCAATACCATTGACCTCTTTCTCCACACCCTCCTCAATACCAACTAGCCTTAAATTAGGCTTCCTAATTGCATTTTGCACCTCTTGAAGCGCTCTCTCATATTTCCTAGATTTGGCTTGACTCATTTTCTGTTCTTTCTATATAATAACTAAATTATCTTCAGCCCCGGAAATTCTCTCCTCTTCATTGTCTATCTTGCTATCAAACCTATCTACATTATTTTTCATCTCCCTTGCTTCTAATTGCTCATTTTTGATGCCTTGCATCTCCTGTTTTATATCATGTATGGATTTCTTTATCTCCTTGATTTCCTTTTGAGTGGTTAGCTTTATTTTCTTTGGACATTTGTTGGAGTTTTGTCACGTTTTTATTTGTGGATTCAATGAATTCATCCATCTTTCTTTGAAAAACCTTTATTAAGGCCTCCTTTATGGCTTCTTCTTTTTCACTTATCACCTTGTTTATGCTTTCCTCTTGTTCAGCTATGGCTTCCTCCATTATCTCTTTCTTTATATTTTCACATTTTCCATTAATGATGTTTATCAATTGCATTTGTGTAGCACTTGGAAGTCTCTCCTCTAGGTTTGCCAGTGACTGTTCCATTGTCTGTTTACATTGGGTGGGGGATGTTGTTTCTTGATTTGACATTTTTCTTGAGTTTCTTGTTCTGCCCATTTGAAAATGGGAGCAAGATTACTACTAAATATGATTATAGTTTTTCAGATATAACCAACCTAGACCTCTGTAGCTGGCAGACACTAGATGTTCACAAGTTTTGATTGGTATTATCACTCTTTATTTTGTGCACTTACAGACCAGTCTAATACAACCAATGATAAGCGATTTATACCCAAAACAATAAGCCTCTCAATCCAATCTGTATTGTCTTTATGTCCCTCTGAGCCTAGAGAATAATTAACCACCTGCATATACAATATTGCTCAACAGCCATCAAGTGTAGATCCGTGCAGTATAAGGGTTGAAAGACGAGCAGAGGTCCAGAGATAGAAAAAAAATAATGAGAGAGGTCAGGGGAGATTCAAGAGGATTAACGCAGGAGTGTATGAATATTGTAGTAATGAAGAAAAGGTATAGCATAAGGATAACTGACCTAAGTTGGTAAGTAAGTAGCATATTTGAGTACAAAGTTTGGAAAGTATTAGAATAAAACTTATGTATTGCTGCACGACTAGCTCTTACACCAACCAGTGGCCTCACAGTAAACCATGGGATGGATCTCTTTTTCTTGTCTACGTTGAGGGAAAGGGGTATTTCACAAGATGCAGAAGCGAAGATTTCAGAAGCTAATGCTGTGAGTGAATTAGCTCGTAAAAAGCATTTTTATTTTCTTTTATCTTTCTGCCAGTCTTGGGGCTTGAATTCAGGGCCTGAGCACTGTCCTCGGGTTTTATCAAGTCTAGCCCTCTGCCACTTGAGCCACAATGCCACATCTAGATTTTCTATCTATGTGATACTGAGCAATCAACCCCAGATCTTCATGGATGCTAGGCAAGCACTCTACCACTATGCAAACTCTCAACCCTGACATAGTAATTATAAAGTCATCATCATCATATCAAAATATCCTTTCTCCTACAAAGAATGAACACTTATCTATGTGTGTAATGCTTTTTTTTAATTTCACTAATTCTTCTGTGTTCTTCCCTCTGCATTTTTTACACATGACAGCAAAGCTAATCATCAGGAAAAAATTGATTAGGATACAGAAACCTAATAATATACTAGTAGATTGACAGCAAAAATATGTGCAAGATGCCCTGTGTGTTTGACCTAGTGGTAGAGTCCTTGGCTACCACGCAAAAAGACTCAGGTTTGATTCCTCATTACCACATACATAGAAAACACTCCAAGTGGTGCTGTGGCTCGGTGGGACAGCTAAAGCCTAAAGAAAGCCCAAGAACAATGTTCACACTCTGAGGTCAAGTCCCAAGACTAGCAAAAACAAAAAAAATTCGACAAGGGGAAAAATGAAGGCAGAGAAGGCACTGTGAAGCAAATGTTTTGTAAAGGATGAGGGCAATATTGACCCTTAAGTTTGGATCTTACCTAAGAAAGGCTCCTTGAGCCTGAGACCTGACTGGTAGTTGGGCCTAGTGGAAGACATTGGGATTGGACAAATAAGGTGTGCTGTTTACTACATCCACATGTATATTGTGAGACTGGAGGAGAGATTCAGCCTCCAGTATGTCTTTGGTGAGGTCTTCTGTGAGCAAGGATCTTTGGTCATTGGGCCCTGAAAGGTGACCCTGCCTCCCTCACAATGGAACAGATTATGGAACCCTGGTTACCAAGCCACTGTAACTAACAACCAACTCAAGCCAGCTCACTTGGCCTGTGGCTCAGGAGGAAGAAAGATGTTGCTGTGCTGTTGCCAAAGGTCAGGAAACTCGAGTCTCAGGCATGGAAATTGTGGCTGACTTACTCGAAGATGTACATGCTAGATCATTGCCCAGCCACAAATCCAGTATAACAGGCCTTTCTCTAAGAAGAAGGCCAGGAAAATCCAGGGCAACCAGATGAGGTATATTTCTAAGAAGGAATGTATTTGATCCCATCATCCTTCCCACACACTACAACTTTCTTTTTTTTAAAATTCTTTTTATTGTAATTAGTAAAAGGGTTACATGATATTTGCCAGATAGAAGGTGCATTAATTAACATACATTGATACCCTTTCACATGTCTTGGTACCCATTTCCCTCCAACCCCACACCCCCCATCGTCTTGGTTTTCCCCCCTTCCCTTTCAAATTTCAAGTATACAAATACAAATAAATTCAATA
Organism: Megascapheus bottae; assembly: GCA_024803745.1. Lineage (NCBI taxonomy): Eukaryota > Metazoa > Chordata > Mammalia > Rodentia > Geomyidae > Megascapheus > Megascapheus bottae. The sequence goes on along the minus strand of JANJXV010001253.1, from coordinate 92,278 downwards.
TATCAGATAACAAAGTGAGATACTATACCAATATCGGATAACCGAGGGACAGCAAAGGAGGTGAGAGACAACATAGTACATGAAGGACAACAATCATTCATTATGTGGCTTTTGTTTCAATATCCTGGAGGTCCTTTCAATTAACTTCACATTATATGGCCTTATATATGGCCTTTTGCTCTATTGCAAATCTCTGTTAGTAGAGCCCAAGGTTTCTACTGATTATGACGAATGAGGGAAACCACTGAGCCTAAGTTCCTTTGAGTCTGGCTTACTTCACTTAATATGATTTGTTCTAAGTCTTTCCATTTCCTAACAAATGGGGCGATGTCATTCTTTCTGACAGCAGCATAGAATTCCATTGTGTACAAATACCAAAACTTGTAGATCCACTCATCAACTGAGGGACATCTGGGTTAGTTCCATATCTTTGCTATGGTGAATAGGGCTGCAAAGAACATTGTTGTGCTAGTGGGATTAGTATGCCCTTGCTTCTGGATTGTTGGGTAAATGCCAAGTAGTGGAATTGCTGGGTTATAGGGGAGTTCTATATTTAGCCTTTTGAGGCACTGCCACACTGCTTTCCACAGTGGTTGAACGAGTTTGCACTCCCACCAACAGTGTACTAATGATCCCTCCTGGCCACATCCCCTCCAGCATCTGTTGTCATTCGTTTTCCTGATCCTGGCCATTCTAACTGGAGTGAGGTTGAATCTTAGACCTGTTTTGATTGGCATTTCTTTTATGACCAGAGATGTTGAGCATTTCTTCATGTGTCTATAGGCCATTTCTGTTTCATCTTCAGAGAAGACTCTCTTTAAGTCTTTGGCCCATTTTTAATGGGATGGGTGTTACTTTGGAGGTTAGTTTTGGAGTGATTCAATTTTTTGAGTTGTTGATATATTTTAGATATGAGGCCTTGGTCCGTTGTTTGCTTGGTGAAGATCTTCTCCCACTCTGTAGGCTTCCTGGTTAGTTTATTAGCTATATCCGTTGCCATACAAAAGCTCTGCAGTTTAATGCAGTCCCACTTATCCAGTCTTTCTCTGATTTGTTGTGACTCTTGGTCCTTATTAAGAAAGATTCGACCTGTGCCAAGGAGGCCTAGTGTATCTCCTATTCCTTCCTGTAAACTTTTCAGTGTGTCAGCTTTTACCTCCAAGTCTTTGATCCATTTGGAGTTAATTCTAGTGCAAGGTGACAAAGAAGGACCCACCTTTAATTTTCTGCAGGTGCTTAACCAGTTCTGCCAGCACAACTTGTTGAAGAGGCTATCTTTCTTCCATTCTATTTTTTTGGCTCCCTTGTCAAAGATTAGGTGGCCATAGGTCTGTGGTTTAATATCTGGGTCCGCAGTTCTATTCCATTGGACTTCAGGCCTGTTCTTGTGCCCGTACAAGAATTATAGCTCTGTAATAGAGTCTAAAGTTTGGAATTGAAATTCCTCCAGCGCTGTTCTTTCTGCTAAGAAGTGTTTTTGCTATACGGGGTCTTTTATTATTCCATATGAAATTTTGAATTGCCTCTTCTATTTCTTTAAAGAATGACATTGGGATGTTGATGGGTATTGCACTGAATTGGTAGATAGCCCTTGGCAAGATTGTCATTTTCACAAGGTTGGTTCTTCCAATCCAGGAGTATGGGAGGTTTTTCCATTTCCTTAGTTCTGCTTTAATTTCCTTTTTTAGGGTTTTAAACTTTTCATCTAAACAGTCCTTTACATTCTTAGTTAAGCTAATTCCTAGGTACTTTATTTTCTTTGAGGCTATTGTGAAAGGAGTTTCTTTCCTGATTATTGCCTCGTTCCTCTCACTGTTGGCGTAAAGGAAGGCAGTTGATTTGTGAGGGTTGATTTTATGGCCTGCTACCCTTCCAAAGCTTTGAATCAGCTCAAGAATTTTGGGAGTAGAGTCTATAGGATTCTTTAAATACAGAATCATGTCATCTTCAAAGAGGGATAGTTTTATTTCCTCTTTCCCTACTTGGATCCCCTTTATGCTTGCTTCTTGCCTTATTGCACTGCCTAGGAATTCTAGTACTATGTTAAAAAGGAGTGAAGAGAGTGGGCATCCTTGTCTCGTTCCTGATTTTAGAGGGAATGGCTTTAGGTTTTCACCATTAAGTATAATTCTAGCAGTGGGTTTCTCATACACAGCATTTATTACATTGAGAAATGTTCCATAGATTCCTAGTTTCTCCACATCTTTTAACATAAAGGGGTTTTGGATCTTGTCAAATGCCTTTTCCGCATCTATTGAGACAATCATGTGATTTTTGTCCTTGCTCCTGTTGATGTGTCGAATTATATTAATTGATTTGTATATGTTGAACCAGCTTTGCCTCCCTGTTTGATCATAGTGTATAATTTTTTTAATGAGTTGTTGTAGACGGTTGGCCAGTATTTTGTTGAGAAGTTTTGCATCGATGTTCATCAAAGAAATGGGTCTATATTTCTCTTTCTTTGGTGAATCTCTGTCTGGTTTGGGGATGAGGGATACACTGGCTTCACAGAATGAGTTTGGTAAAGAACCTTCATTTTCAATTTCGTTGAAGAGCTTGAGGAGTATTGGTGTGAGCTCTGCTTTGAAGACCTTATACAATTCAGCTGTGAATCCATCTGGCCCTGGACTCTTTTTAAGTGGAAGTTGTCTAATTTCCATTTCTATTTCAGAGCGTGAAATGATCCTGTTGAGTTGGGTTAGCTCTTCTGGGTTCACTGTGGGTAAGTTAATATTGTCTAGGAATTCATCCATTTCTTCTAGATTCTCAAATTTTTGGCGTAAAGGTTTGAGAAGTATTCGTCATGATATTGTGGATCTTGGTAATTTCTGTCGTGATATTACCATTTTCATCTGCGATTTTATTTATTTCGATATGCTCTCTTCTTTTTTGGTAAGATTTGCTAAGGGGTTGTCAATTTTGTTAATTCTTTCAAAGAACCAACTCCTTGTTTTGTTGATTCTTTCTATAGATTTTTTTTATTCCAAATCATTTAATTCTGCTTTGATTTTAATAATTTGCTTTCTCCTAATGGGTTAGGGTTGGTTTGTTGCTCTTTTTCCAGGAGGTTAAGGTGAGACATTAACTAGTTGGTTTGCCATTTTTCCAACTTGCTGTTGTAGGCACTCAGCGCTATAAATTTTCCTCTGGGTACTGCCTGTGTTGTGTCCCTAAGGAGTTGATATTTGTGTGCTCCTTATTGTTAAATTTCACAAACATTCACACACCTCCATTCTATGAGTTCACACACCTCCAATTTGACTTCACACACCTCCATTCTATGACTTCACACACCTTCATTCTTACTTCAGAAACATCCATTCTCTGACTTCACACACCTCCATTCTATGACTTCACAAACCTCCATTCTGTGATTTCACACACCTCCATTCAGAGTTCACACACCTCCATTCTGTGACTTCACACACCTCCATTCTGCCTTCACACACCTCCATTCTATGTCTTCACACACTTCCATTCTATGACTTCACACACCTCCATTCTGTGGCTTCACACACCTCCATTCTGAGTTCACACACCTCCATTCTGTGACTTCACACACCTCCATTCTGTGACTTCACACACCTCCATTCTGTGACTTCACACACCTCGATCCTATGACTTCACACACCTCCATTCTATGAACACACACACCTCCATTCTGTGATTTCAGACACCTCCATTCTATGATTTCACACACCTCCATTCTGTGAATTCACACACCTCTATTCTATGAGTTCACACACCTCCATTCTATGACTTCACACACCTCCATTCTGTGACTTCACACACTTCCATTCTGACTTCACACCTATCCATTCTGACTTCACACACCTCAATTCTGTCTTCACACAGCTCCATTCTATGAATTCACACACCTCCATTCTGTGACTTCACACACCACCTTTTTGACTTCACACACCTCCATTCTGTGAACTCACACACCTCCATTCTGCCGTCACAAACCTGCATTCTGACTTCACACACCTCCATTCTGACTTTACACAGCTCCATTCTATGACTTCACAAACCTCCATTCTGTGACTTCACACACCACCTTTTTGACTTCACACACCTCCATTCTATGATTTCACACACCTCCATTCTATGAATTCACACACCTCCATTCTGTGATTTCACACACCTCCATTCTGAATTCACACCCCTCCATTCTGACTTCACACACCTCCATTCTGACTTCACACACCTCCATTCTGACTTCACACAGCTCCATTCTATAAATTCACACACATCCATTCTGTGACTTCACACACCAACTTTTTGACTTCACACACATCCATTCTGTGACTTCACACACCTCCATTCTATGACCTCACACACCTCCATTCTGTGACTTCACACACCTCCATTCGTTGACATCATAAACCACCATTCTATGACTTCACACAACTCCATTTTGACTTCACACACCTCAATTCTATGAGTTCACAAACCTCCATTTTATGACTTCACACACCTCCATTCTATGACTTCACACACCTCATTTCTACGATTTCACACACCTCCATTCTATGACTTCACACACCTCCATTCGTTGACATCAAAAACCACCATTCTATGACTTCACACAACTCCATTTTGACTTCACACACCTCCATTCTATGAGTTCACACACCTCCATTTTATGACTTCACACACCTCCATTCTATGACTTCACACACCTCAATTCTATGACTTCACACACCTCCATTCTATGACTTCACACACCTGCAATCTGTGACTTCACACACCTCCACACTATGACTTCAAACACCTTCATTCTAACTTCACAAACATCCATTCTGTGACTTCACACACCTCCATTCTGTGACTTCACACACCTTCATTCTGACTTCACACACCTCCATTCTGTGACGTCACACACCTCAATTCTGTGACTATACACACCTCCATTCTGATTTCACAAACCTCCATTCTATGACTTCACACACCTCCATTCTATGACTTCACACACCTCCATTTTGTGACTTCACACACCTAAATTCTATGACTTCACACACCTCCATTGTGACTTCACACACTTCCATTCTATGAGTTCACACACCTCCATTCTGACTTCACACACCTCCATTCTATGACTTCACACACCTCCGTTATGACTTCACACAGCTCCATTCTGTGACTTCACAAAACTCCATTCTGTGATTTCATACACCTCCATACTATGACTTCACACACCTCCATCTATGACTTCACACACCTCCATTCTGAGTTCACACACCTCCATTATGTGACTTCACACACCTCCATTCTATGACTTCACACACCTCAATTCTATGACTTCACACACCTCCATTCTATGACTTCACACACCTCCATTCTGTGACTTCACACACCTCCATTCGTTGACATCAAAAACCACCATTCTATGACTTCACACAACTCCATTTTGACTACACACACCTCAATTCTATGAGTTCACAAACCTCCATTTTATGACTTCACACACCTCCATTCTATGACTTCACACACCTCATTTCTTTGATTTCACACACCTCCATTCTATGATTTCACACACCTCCATTCTATGACTTCACACACCTCCATTCGTTGACATCAAAATCCACCATTCTATGATTTCACACAACTCCATTTTGACTTCACACACCTCCATTCTATGAGTTCACACACCTCCATTTTATGACTTCACACACCTCCATTCTATGACTTCACACACCTCAATTCTATGACTTCACACACCTCCATTCCATGACTTCACACACATGCAATCTGTGACTTCACACACCTCCACACTATGACTTCAAACACCTTCATTCTAACTTCACAAACATCCATTCTGTGACTTCACACACCTCCATTCTGTGACTTCACACACCTCCATTCTGTGACGTCACACACCTCAATTCTGTGACTATACACACCTCCATTCTGATTTCACAAACCTCCATTCTATGACTTCACACACCTCCATTCTATGACTTCACACACCTCCATTTTGTGACTTCACACACCTAAATTCTATGACTTCACACACCTCCATTGTGACTTCACACACCTCCATTCTATGAGTTCACACACCTCCATTCTGACTTCACACACCTCCATTCTATGACTTCACACACCTCCGTTATGACTTCACACAGCTCCATTCTGTGACTTCACAAAACTCCATTCTGTGATTTCATACACCTCCATACTATGACTTCACACACCTCCATCTATGACTTCACACACCTCCATTCTGAGTTCACACACCTCCATTATGTGACTTCACACACCTCCATTCTATGACTTCACACACCTCAATTCTATGACTTCACACACCTCCATTCTATGACTTCACACACCTCCATTCTGTGACTTCACACACCTCCATTCGTTGACATCAAAAACCACCATTCTATGACTTCACACACCTTAATTCTGTGACTTGACACACCTCCATTCTGACTTCACACACCTCCATTCTCTGACTTCACACACCTTAATTCTGTGACTTGACACACCTCCATTCTGACTTCACACACCTCCATTCTATGATTTCACACACCTCCATTCTATGAATTCACACACCTCCATTCTGTGACTTCACACACCTCCATTCTGACTTCACACCCCTCCATTCTGACTTCACACACCTCCATTCTGACTTCACAGAGCTCCATTCTATAAATTCACACACATCCATTCTGTGACTTCACACACCAACTTTTTGACTTCACACACATCCATTCTGTGACTTCACACACCTCCATTCTATGACCTCACACACCTCCATTCTGTGACTTCACACACCTCCATTAGTTGACATCATAAACCACCATTCTATGACTTCACACAACTCCATTTTGACTTCACACACCTCAATTCTATGAGTTCACAAACCTCCATTTCATGACTTCACACACCTCCATTCTATGACTTCACACACCTCATTTCTATGATTTCACACACCTCCATTCTATGACTTCACACGCCTCCATTCGTTGACATCAAAAACCACCATTCTATGACTTCACACAACTCCATTTTGACTTCACACACCTCCATTCTATTAGTTCACACACCTCCATTTTATGACTTCACACACCTCCATTCTATGACTTCACACACCTCAATTCTATGACTTCACACACCTCCATTCTATGACTTCACACACCTGCAATCTGTGACTTCACACACCTCCACACTATGACTTCAAACACCTTCATTCTAACTTCACAAACATCCATTCTGTGACTTCACACACCTCCATTCTGTGACTTCACACACCTTCATTCTGACTTCACACACCTCCATTCTGTGACGTCACACACCTCAATTCTGTGACTATACACACCTCCATTCTGATTTCACAAACCTCCATTCTATGACTTCACACACCTCCATTCTATGACTTCACACACCTCCATTTTGTGACTTCACACACCTAAATTCTATGACTTCACACACCTCCATTGTGACTTCACACACCTCCATTCTATGAGTTCACACACCTCCATTCTGACTTCACACACCTCCATTCTATGACTTCACACACCTCCGTTATGACTTCACACAGCTCCATTCTGTGACTTCACAAAACTCCATTCTGTGATTTCATAAACCTCCATACTATGACTTCACACACCTCCATCTATGACTTCACACACCTCCATTCTGAGTTCACACACCTCCATTATGTGACTTCACACACCTCCATTCTATGACTTCACACACCTCAATTCTATGACTTCACACACCTCCATTCTATGACTTCACACAGCTCCAATCTGTGACTTCACACACCTCCATTCATTGACATCAAAAAACACCATTCTATGACTTCCCACACCTTAATTCTGTGACTTGACACACCTCCATTCTGACTTCACACACCTCCATTCTCTGACTTCACACACCTTAATTCTGTGACTTGACACACCTCCATTCTGACTTCACACACCTCCATTCTATGATTTCACACACCTCCATTCTATGAATTCACACACCTCCATTCTGTGATTTCACACACCTCCATTCTGACTTCACACCCCTCCATTCTGACTTCACACACCTCCATTCTGACTTCACACAGCTCCATTCTATAAATTCACACACATCCATTCTGTGACTTCACACACCAACTTTTTGACTTCACACACATCCATTCTGTGACTTCACACACCTCCATTCTGTGACTTCACACACCTCCGATTTGACTTCACACACTTCCAATCTGTGACTTCACACACCTCCATTCTGTGACTTCACACACCTCTATTGTTTCACTTCACACACCTCCATTCTTTGACTTCACACACCGCCATTCCATGACTTCACAAACCTCCATTCTATGAGTTCACACACCTCCATTCTATGAGTTCACACACCTCCATTCTGTGACTTCACACACCTCCATTCTGACTTCACACACCTCCATTCTATGACTTCACACACTTCCATTCTATGACTTCACACACTTCCATTCTATGACTTCACACACCTCCATTCTGTGACTTCACACACCTCCATTCTATGACTTCACACACTTCCATTCTAAGACTTCACACACCTCCATTCTATGACTTCACACACCTCCGTTCTGACTTCACACAGCTCCATTCTGTGACTTCACAAAACTCCATCTGTGATTTCACACACCTCCATACTATGACTTCACACACCTCCATCTATGACTTCACACACCTCCATTCTGAGTTCACACACCTCCATTCTGTGACTTCACACACCTCCATTCTGACTTCACACACCTTCATTTTATGACTTCACACACCTCCCTTCTGTGACTTCTCACACCTCCATTCTATGACTTCACACACTTCCATTGTGACCTCACACAACTCCATTCTATGAGTTCACAAATCTCCATGGTATGATTTCACACACCTCCATTCTGACTTCACACATCTCCATTCTATGACATCACAGACCTCGAATCTGTGACTTCACTCACCTCCACTCTATGACTTCACACTCCTCCATTCTATGACTTCCCACAACTCCTTTCTATGACTTCACCCACCTCAGTCTATGACTTCACACACCTCCATTCTGACTTCACACACCTCCATTCTGACTTCACAAACCTCTATTCTATGATTTCACACAACTCCATTCTGTGACTTCACAAACCTCCTTTCTGTGACTTCACACACCTTCATTCTGACTTCACACACCTCCATTCTCTGACTTCACACACCTCAATTCTGTGACTTGACACACCTCCATTCTGACTTCACACACCTCGATAATATGATTTCACACACCTCCATTCTATGACTTCACACACCTCCATTCTGTGACTTCACACACTTCCATTCTGACTTCACACCCCTCCATTCTGACTTCACACACCTCCATTCTGACTTCACACAGCTCCATTCTATGAATTCACACACCTCCATTCTGTGACTTCACACACCACCTTTTGACTTCACACACCTCCATTCTGTGACTTCACACACCTCCATTCTGTGACTTCACACACCTCCGTTTTGACTTCACACACTTCCAATCTGTGACTTCACACACCTCCATTCTGTGACTTCACACACCTCCGTTATGACTTCACACAGCTCCATTCTGTGACTTCACAAAACTCCATTCTGTGATTTCATACACCTCCATACGATGACTTCACACACCTCCATCTATGACTTCACACACCTCCATTCTGAGTTCACACACCTCCATTATGTGACTTCACACACCTCCATTCTATGACTTCACACACCTCAATTCTATGACTTCACACACCTCCATTCTATGACTTCGCACACCTCCATTCTGTGACTTCACACACCTCCATTCGTTGACATCAAAAACCACTATTCTATGACTTCACACACCTTAATTCTGTGACTTGACACACCTCCATTCTGACTTCACACACCTCCATTCTCTGACTTCACACACCTTAATTCTGTGACTTGACATACCTCCATTCTGACTTCACACACCTCCATTCTATGATTTCACACACCTCCATTCTATGAATTCACACACCTCCATTCTGTGACTTCACACACCTCCATTCTGACTTCACACCCCTCCATTCTGACTTCACACACCTCCATTCTGACTTCACACAGCTCCATTCTATAAATTCACACACATCCATTCTGTGACTTCACACACCAACTTTTTGACTTCACACACATCCATTCTGTGACTTCACACACCTCCATTCTATGACCTCACACACCTCCATTCTGTGACTTCACACACCTCCATTCGTTGACATCATAAACCACCATTCTATGACTTCACACAACTCCATTTTGACTTCACACACCTCAATTCTATGAGTTCACAAACCTCCATTTTATGACTTCACACACCTCCATTCTATGACTTCACACACCTCATTTCTACGATTTCACACACCTCCATTCTATGACTTCACACACCTCCATTCGTTGACATCAAAAACCACCATTCTATGACTTCACACAACTCCATTTTGACTTCACACACCTCCATTCTATGAGTTCACACACCTCCATTTTATGACTTCACACACCTCCATTCTATGACTTCACACACCTCAATTCTATGACTTCACACACCTCCATTCTATGACTTCACACACCTGCAATCTGTGACTTCACACACCTCCACACTATGACTTCAAACACCTTCATTCTAACTTCACAAACATCCATTCTGTGACTTCACACACCTCCATTCTGTGACTTCACACACCTTCATTCTGACTTCACACACCTCCATTCTGTGACGTCACACACCTCAATTCTGTGACTATACACACCTCCATTCTGATTTCACAAACCTCCATTCTATGACTTCACACACCTCCATTCTATGACTTCACACACCTCCATTTTGTGACTTCACACACCTAAATTCTATGACTTCACACACCTCCATTGTGACTTCACACACTTCCATTCTATGAGTTCACACACCTCCATTCTGACTTCACACACCTCCATTCTATGACTTCACACACCTCCGTTATGACTTCACACAGCTCCATTCTGTGACTTCACAAAACTCCATTCTGTGATTTCATACACCTCCATACTATGACTTCACACACCTCCATCTATGACTTCACACACCTCCATTCTGAGTTCACACACCTCCATTATGTGACTTCACACACCTCCATTCTATGACTTCACACACCTCAATTCTATGACTTCACACACCTCCATTCTATGACTTCACACACCTCCATACTGTGACTTCACACACCTCCATTCGTTGACATCAAAAACCACCATTCTATGACTTCACACAACTCCATTTTGACTACACACACCTCAATTCTATGAGTTCACAAACCTCCATTTTATGACTTCACACACCTCCATTCTATGACTTCACACACCTCATTTCTTTGATTTCACACACCTCCATTCTATGATTTCACACACCTCCATTCTATGACTTCACACACCTCCATTCGTTGACATCAAAATCCACCATTCTATGATTTCACACAACTCCATTTTGACTTCACACACCTCCATTCTATGAGTTCACACACCTCCATTTTATGACTTCACACACCTCCATTCTATGACTTCACACACCTCAATTCTATGACTTCACACACCTCCATTCCATGACTTCACACACATGCAATCTGTGACTTCACACACCTCCACACTATGACTTCAAACACCTTCATTCTAACTTCACAAACATCCATTCTGTGACTTCACACACCTCCATTCTGTGACTTCACACACCTCCATTCTGTGACGTCACACACCTCAATTCTGTGACTATACACACCTCCATTCTGATTTCACAAACCTCCATTCTATGACTTCACACACCTCCATTCTATGACTTCACACACCTCCATTTTGTGACTTCACACACCTAAATTCTATGACTTCACACACCTCCATTGTGACTTCACACACCTCCATTCTATGAGTTCACACACCTCCATTCTGACTTCACACACCTCCATTCTATGACTTCACACACCTCCGTTATGACTTCACACAGCTCCATTCTGTGACTTCACAAAACTCCATTCTGTGATTTCATACACCTCCATACTATGACTTCACACACCTCCATCTATGACTTCACACACCTCCATTCTGAGTTCACACACCTCCATTATGTGACTTCACACACCTCCATTCTATGACTTCACACACCTCAATTCTATGACTTCACACACCTCCATTCTATGACTTCACACACCTCCATTCTGTGACTTCACACACCTCCATTCGTTGACATCAAAAACCACCATTCTATGACTTCACACACCTTAATTCTGTGACTTGACACACCTCCATTCTGACTTCACACACCTCCATTCTCTGACTTCACACACCTTAATTCTGTGACTTGACACACCTCCATTCTGACTTCACACACCTCCATTCTATGATTTCACACACCTCCATTCTATGAATTCACACACCTCCATTCTGTGACTTCACACACCTCCATTCTGACTTCACACCCCTCCATTCTGACTTCACACACCTCCATTCTGACTTCACAGAGCTCCATTCTATAAATTCACACACATCCATTCTGTGACTTCACACACCAACTTTTTGACTTCACACACATCCATTCTGTGACTTCACACACCTCCATTCTATGACCTCACACACCTCCATTCTGTGACTTCACACACCTCCATTAGTTGACATCATAAACCACCATTCTATGACTTCACACAACTCCATTTTGACTTCACACACCTCAATTCTATGAGTTCACAAACCTCCATTTCATGACTTCACACACCTCCATTCTATGACTTCACACACCTCATTTCTATGATTTCACACACCTCCATTCTATGACTTCACACGCCTCCATTCGTTGACATCAAAAACCACCATTCTATGACTTCACACAACTCCATTTTGACTTCACACACCTCCATTCTATTAGTTCACACACCTCCATTTTATGACTTCACACACCTCCATTCTATGACTTCACACACCTCAATTCTATGACTTCACACACCTCCATTCTATGACTTCACACACCTGCAATCTGTGACTTCACACACCTCCACACTATGACTTCAAACACCTTCATTCTAACTTCACAAACATCCATTCTGTGACTTCACACACCTCCATTCTGTGACTTCACACACCTTCATTCTGACTTCACACACCTCCATTCTGTGACGTCACACACCTCAATTCTGTGACTATACACACCTCCATTCTGATTTCACAAACCTCCATTCTATGACTTCACACACCTCCATTCTATGACTTCACACACCTCCATTTTGTGACTTCACACACCTAAATTCTATGACTTCACACACCTCCATTGTGACTTCACACACCTCCATTCTATGAGTTCACACACCTCCATTCTGACTTCACACACCTCCATTCTATGACTTCACACACCTCCGTTATGACTTCACACAGCTCCATTCTGTGACTTCACAAAACTCCATTCTGTGATTTCATAAACCTCCATACTATGACTTCACACACCTCCATCTATGACTTCACAAACCTCCATTCTGAGTTCACACACCTCCATTATGTGACTTCACACACCTCCATTCTATGACTTCACACAACTCAATTCTATGACTTCACACACCTCCATTCTATGACTTCACACAGCTCCAATCTGTGACTTCACACACCTCCATTCATTGACATCAAAAAACACCATTCTATGACTTCCCACACCTTAATTCTGTGACTTGACACACCTCCATTCTGACTTCACACACCTCCATTCTCTGACTTCACACACCTTAATTCTGTGACTTGACACACCTCCATTCTGACTTCACACACCTCCATTCTATGATTTCACACACCTCCATTCTATGAATTCACACACCTCCATTCTGTGATTTCACACACCTCCATTCTGACTTCACACCCCTCCATTCTGACTTCACACACCTCCATTCTGACTTCACACAGCTCCATTCTATAAATTCACACACATCCATTCTGTGACTTCACACACCAACTTTTTGACTTCACACACATCCATTCTGTGACTTCACACACCTCCATTCTGTGACTTCACACACCTCCGATTTGACTTCACACACTTCCAATCTGTGACTTCACACACCTCCATTCTGTGACTTCACACACCTCTATTGTTTCACTTCACACACCTCCATTCTTTGACTTCACACACCGCCATTCCATGACTTCACAAACCTCCATTCTATGAGTTCACACACCTCCATTCTATGAGTTCACACACCTCCATTCTGTGACTTCACACACCTCCATTCTGACTTCACACACCTCCATTCTATGACTTCACACACTTCCATTCTATGACTTCACACACTTCCATTCTATGACTTCACACACCTCCATTCTGTGTCTTCACACACCTCCATTCTATGACTTCACACACTTCCATTCTAAGACTTCACACACCTCCATTCTATGACTTCACACACCTCCGTTCTGACTTCACACAGCTCCATTCTGTGACTTCACAAAACTCCATCTGTGATTTCACACACCTCCATACTATGACTTCACACACCTCCATCTATGACTTCACACACCTCCATTCTGAGTTCACACACCTCCATTCTGTGACTTCACACACCTCCATTCTGACTTCACACACCTTCATTTTATGACTTCACACACCTCCCTTCTGTGACTTCTCACACCTCCATTCTATGACTTCACACACTTCCATTGTGACCTCACACAACTCCATTCTATGAGTTCACAAATCTCCATGGTATGATTTCACACACCTCCATTCTGACTTCACACATCTCCATTCTATGACATCACAGACCTCGAATCTGTGACTTCACTCACCTCCACTCTATGACTTCACACTCCTCCATTCTATGACTTCCCACAACTCCTTTCTATGACTTCACCCACCTCAGTCTATGACTTCACACACCTCCATTCTGACTTCACACACCTCCATTCTGACTTCACAAACCTCTATTCTATGATTTCACACAACTCCATTCTGTGACTTCACAAACCTCCTTTCTGTGACTTCACACACCTTCATTCTGACTTCACACACCTCCATTCTCTGACTTCACACACCTCAATTCTGTGACTTGACACACCTCCATTCTGACTTCACACACCTCGATAATATGATTTCACACACCTCCATTCTATGACTTCACACACCTCCATTCTGTGACTTCACACACTTCCATTCTGACTTCACACCCCTCCATTCTGACTTCACACACCTCCATTCTGACTTCACACAGCTCCATTCTATGAATTCACACACCTCCATTCTGTGACTTCACACACCACCTTTTGACTTCACACACCTCCATTCTGTGACTTCACACACCTCCATTCTGTGACTTCACACACCTCCGTTTTGACTTCACAACCTTCCAATCTGTGACTTCACACACCTCCATTCTGTGACTTCACACACCTCCGTTATGACTTCACACAGCTCCATTCTGTGACTTCACAAAACTCCATTCTGTGATTTCATACACCTCCATACTATGACTTCACACACCTCCATCTATGACTTCACACACCTCCATTCTGAGTTCACACACCTACATTATGTGACTTCACACACCTCCATTCTATGACTTCACACACCTCAATTCTATGACTTCACACACCTCCATTCTATGACTTCGCACACCTCCATTCTGTGACTTCACACACCTCCATTCGTTGACATCAAAAACCACTATTCTATGACTTCACACACCTTAATTCTGTGACTTGACACACCTCCATTCTGACTTCACACACCTCCATTCTCTGACTTCACACACCTTAATTCTGTGACTTGACATACATCCATTCTGACTTCACACACCTCCATTCTATGATTTCACACACCTCCATTCTATGAATTCACACACCTCCATTCTGTGACTTCACACACCTCCATTCTGACTTCACACCCCTCCATTCTGACTTCACACACCTCCATTCTGACTTCACACAGCTCCATTCTATAAATTCACACACATCCATTCTGTGACTTCACACACCAACTTTTTGACTTCACACACATCCATTCTGTGACTTCACACACCTCCATTCTATGACCTCACACACCTCCATTCTGTGACTTCACACACCTCCATTCGTTGACATCATAAACCACCATTCTATGACTTCACACAACTCCATTTTGACTTCACACACCTCAATTCTATGAGTTCACAAACCTCCATTTTATGACTTCACACACCTCCATTCTATGACTTCACACACCTCATTTCTACGATTTCACACACCTCCATTCTATGACTTCACACACCTCCATTCGTTGACATCAAAAACCACCATTCTATGACTTCACACAACTCCATTTTGACTTCACACACCTCCATTCTATGAGTTCACACACCTCCATTTTATGACTTCACACACCTCCATTCTATGACTTCACACACCTCAATTCTATGACTTCACACACCTCCATTCTATGACTTCACACACCTGCAATCTGTGACTTCACACACCTCCACACTATGACTTCAAACACCTTCATTCTAACTTCACAAACATCCATTCTGTGACTTCACACACCTCCATTCTGTGACTTCACACACCTTCATTCTGACTTCACACACCTCCATTCTGTGACGTCACACACCTCAATTCTGTGACTATACACACCTCCATTCTGATTTCACAAACCTCCATTCTATGACTTCACACACCTCCATTCTATGACTTCACACACCTCCATTTTGTGACTTCACACACCTAAATTCTATGACTTCACACACCTCCATTGTGACTTCACACACTTCCATTCTATGAGTTCACACACCTCCATTCTGACTTCACACACCTCCATTCTATGACTTCACACACCTCCGTTATGACTTCACACAGCTCCATTCTGTGACTTCACAAAACTCCATTCTGTGATTTCATACACCTCCATACTATGACTTCACACACCTCCATCTATGACTTCACACACCTCCATTCTGAGTTCACACACCTCCATTATGTGACTTCACACACCTCCATTCTATGACTTCACACACCTCAATTCTATGACTTCACACACCTCCATTCTATGACTTCACACACCTCCATTGTGTGACTTCACACACCTCCATTCGTTGACATCAAAAACCACCATTCTATGACTTCACACAACTCCATTTTGACTACACACACCTCAATTCTATGAGTTCACAAACCTCCATTTTATGACTTCACACACCTCCATTCTATGACTTCACACACCTCATTTCTTTGATTTCACACACCTCCATTCTATGATTTCACACACCTCCATTCTATGACTTCACACACCTCCATTCGTTGACATCAAAATCCACCATTCTATGATTTCACACAACTCCATTTTGACTTCACACACCTCCATTCTATGAGTTCACACACCTCCATTTTATGACTTCACACACCTCCATTCTATGACTTCACACACCTCAATTCTATGACTTCACACACCTCCATTCCATGACTTCACACACATGCAATCTGTGACTTCACACACCTCCACACTATGACTTCAAACACCTTCATTCTAACTTCACAAACATCCATTCTGTGACTTCACACACCTCCATTCTGTGACTTCACACACCTCCATTCTGTGACGTCACACACCTCAATTCTGTGACTATACACACCTCCATTCTGATTTCACAAACCTCCATTCTATGACTTCACACACCTCCATTCTATGACTTCACACACCTCCATTTTGTGACGTCACACACCTAAATTCTATGACTTCACACACCTCCATTGTGACTTCACACACCTCCATTCTATGAGTTCACACACCTCCATTCTGACTTCACACACCTCCATTCTATGACTTCACACACCTCCGTTATGACTTCACACAGCTCCATTCTGTGACTTCACAAAACTCCATTCTGTGATTTCATACACCTCCATACTATGACTTCACACACCTCCATCTATGACTTCACACACCTCCATTCTGAGTTCACACACCTCCATTATGTGACTTCACACACCTCCATTCTATGACTTCACACACCTCAATTCTATGACTTCACACACCTCCATTCTATGACTTCACACACCTCCATTCTGTGACTTCACACACCTCCATTCGTTGACATCAAAAACCACCATTCTATGACTTCACACACCTTAATTCTGTGACTTGACACACCTCCATTCTGACTTCACACACCTCCATTCTCTGACTTCACACACCTTAATTCTGTGACTTGACACACCTCCATTCTGACTTCACACACCTCCATTCTATGATTTCACACACCTCCATTCTATGAATTCACACACCTCCATTCTGTGACTTCACACACCTCCATTCTGACTTCACACCCCTCCATTCTGACTTCACACACCTCCATTCTGACTTCACAGAGCTCCATTCTATAAATTCACACACATCCATTCTGTGACTTCACACACCAACTTTTTGACTTCACACACATCCATTCTGTGACTTCACACACCTCCATTCTATGACCTCACACACCTCCATTCTGTGACTTCACACACCTCCATTAGTTGACATCATAAACCACCATTCTATGACTTCACACAACTCCATTTTGACTTCACATACCTCAATTCTATGAGTTCACAAACCTCCATTTCATGACTTCACACACCTCCATTCTATGACTTCACACACCTCATTTCTATGATTTCACACACCTCCATTCTATGACTTCACACGCCTCCATTCGTTGACATCAAAAACCACCATTCTATGACTTCACACAACTCCATTTTGACTTCACACACCTCCATTCTATTAGTTCACACACCTCCATTTTATGACTTCACACACCTCCATTCTATGACTTCACACACCTCAATTCTATGACTTCACACACCTCCATTCTATGACTTCACACACCTGCAATCTGTGACTTCACACACCTCCACACTATGACTTCAAACACCTTCATTCTAACTTCACAAACATCCATTCTGTGACTTCACACACCTCCATTCTGTGACTTCACACACCTTCATTCTGACTTCACACACCTCCATTCTGTGACGTCACACACCTCAATTCTGTGACTATACACACCTCCATTCTGATTTCACAAACCTCCATTCTATGACTTCACACACCTCCATTCTATGACTTCACACACCTCCATTTTGTGACTTCACACACCTAAATTCTATGACTTCACACACCTCCATTGTGACTTCACACACCTCCATTCTATGAGTACACACACCTCCATTCTGACTTCACACACCTCCATTCTATGACTTCACACACCTCCGTTATGACTTCACACAGCTCCATTCTGTGACTTCACAAAACTCCATTCTGTGATTTCATAAACCTCCATACTATGACTTCACACACCTCCATCTATGACTTCACAAACCTCCATTCTGAGTTCACACACCTCCATTATGTGACTTCACACACCTCCATTCTATGACTTCACACAACTCAATTCTATGACTTCACACACCTCCATTCTATGACTTCACACAGCTCCAATCTGTGACTTCACACACCTCCATTCATTGACATCAAAAAACACCATTCTATGACTTCCCACACCTTAATTCTGTGACTTGACACACCTCCATTCTGACTTCACACACCTCCATTCTCTGACTTCACACACCTTAATTCTGTGACTTGACACACCTCCATTCTGACTTCACACACCTCCATTCTATGATTTCACACACCTCCATTCTATGAATTCACACACCTCCATTCTGTGATTTCACACACCTCCATTCTGACTTCACACCCCTCCATTCTGACTTCACACACCTCCATTCTGACTTCACACAGCTCCATTCTATAAATTCACACACATCCATTCTGTGACTTCACACACCAACTTTTTGACTTCACACACATCCATTCTGTGACTTCACACACCTCCATTCTGTGACTTCACACACCTCCGATTTGACTTCACACACTTCCAATCTGTGACTTCACACACCTCCATTCTGTGACTTCACACACCTCTATTGTTTCACTTCACACACCTCCATTCTTTGACTTCACACACCGCCATTCCATGACTTCACAAACCTCCATTCTATGAGTTCACACACCTCCATTCTATGGGTTCACACACCTCCAATTTGACTTCACACACCTCCATTCTATGACTTCACACACCTTCATTCTTACTTCAGAAACATCCATTCTCTGACTTCACACACCTCCATTCTATGACTTCACAATCCTCCATTCTGTGACTTCACACACCTCCATTCTGAGTTCACACACCTCCTTTCTATGACTTCACACACTTCCATTCTATGACTTCACACACCTCCATTCTTTGGCTTCACACACCTACATTCTGAGTTCACACACCTCCATTCTGTGACTTCACACACCTCCATTCTTTGACTTCACACACCTCCATTCTGTGACTTCACACACCTCGATCCTATGACTTCACACTCCTCCATTCTATGAATTAACACACCTCCATTCTGTGATTTCACAAACCTCCATTCTATGACTTCACACACCTCCATTCTGTGACTTCACACACCTCCATACTGAGTTCACACACCTCCATTCTATGACTTCACAAACCTCCATTCTGAGTTCACAGACCTCCATTCTATGACTTCACACACCTCCATTCTATGACTTCACTCACCTCCATTCTGACTTCACACACCTCCATTCTGACTTCACACACCTCAATTCTGTGACCTCACACACCTCCATTCTATGATTTCACACACTTCTATTCTATGACTTGACACACCTCCATTCTATGACTTCACACACCTCATTTCTGAGTTGACACACCTCCATTCTGTGATTTCACACACCTCCAATCTGACTTCCCACACCTCCATTCTATGACTTCACACACCTCCATTCGTTGACATCAAAAACCACCATTCTATGACTTCACACAACTCCATTTTGACTTCACACACCTCCATTCTATGAGTTCACACACCTCCATTTTATGACTTCACACACCACCATTCTATGACTTCACACACCTCAATTCTATGACTTCACACACCTCCATTCTATGACTTCACACACCTGCATTCTGTGACTTCACACACCTCCACACTATGACTTCAAACACCTTCATTCTTACTTCACAAACATCCATTCTGTGACTTCACACACCTCCATTCTGTGACTTCACACACCTTCATTCTGACTTCACACAACTCCATTCTGTGACTTCACACACCTCAATTCTGTGACTTTACACACCTCCATTCTGACTTCACACACCTCCATTCTATGATTTCACACCTCCATTCTATGACTTCACACACCTCCATTCTGTGACTTCACACACCACCTTTTTGACTTCACACACCTCTATTCTGTGACTTCACACACCTCCATTCTGTGACTTCACACACTTCAATTCTGTGACTTCACACACGTCCATTCTGTGACTTCACACACCTCTATTGTTTCACTTCACACACCTCCATTCTGTGACTTCACTTACCTCCATTCCATGACTTCACACACCTCCATTCTATGACTTCACACACCTCCATTCTGTGACTTCCCACACCTCAATTCTATGACTTCACAAACCTCCATTCTGAGTTTACAGTCCTCCATTCTATGACTTCACACACCTCCATTCTATGACTTCACACACCTCCGTTCTATGACTTCACACACCTCCATTCTGTGACTTCACACACCTCCATTCTATGACTTCACACACCTCCATTCTGTGACTTCACACACCTCCATTCTATGACTTCACACATCTCCATTCTATGACTTCACACACCTCCATTCTATGACTTCACACACCTGCAATTTTACTTCACACACCTTCATTCCATGAGTTCACACACCTGCATTGTGGCTTCACACACCTCCATTCTATGATTTCACACACCTCCATTCTGACTTCACACACCTCCATTCTGACTTCATACACCTCAATTCTCTGTCTTCACAGACCTCCATTCTGTGACTTCACACACCTCCATTTTGACTTCAAACACTTCAATTCTGTGACTTCACACACCTCCTGTTGTGAGCCAGAGTGGAATCAAACTGTGTCTTGTCTTGCATCACACGATGGCTTTATTGTCTTATTGCTTTCTGGCCCTATTCTATGTAAATGACCTGAGAATTACCATATGAATATAACACCTGGAGGTTCCCTGGGTCAGGAGGAGGGAAGAAGGGGGAGTGGAAACTAAACAGGCAGTCTCTGCAGTCTTTACCTGGACTGCGGACAACCCGGACCAGCTGTGTCTGTCTCTCTTCTATTTCTTGCTAGTCCTTGCCCCCGATTTCAGGAACCCCAATCTGCGAACCCTGGTTTGCCGCCGGTTGGCCCCGGCAACCTCCATTCTGTGACTTCACACACCTCCATTCTTTGACTTCACACAACTCCATTCTTAGACTTCACACACCTCCATTCCATGACTTCACACACCTCAATTCTATGAGTTCACACACCTCCATTCTATGAGTTCACACACCTCCATTTTGACTTCACACACCTCCATTCTATGACTTCACACACCTTCATTCTTACTTTAGAAACATCCATTCTATGACTTCACACACCTCCATTGTATGACTTCACAAACCTCCATTCTGTGACTTCACACACCTCCATACTGGGTTCACACACCTCAATTCTTTGACTTCACACATGTCCATTCTGACTTCACACACCTCCATAGTATGACTTCACACACTTCCATTCTATGACTTCACACACCTCCATTCTGTGACTTCACACACCTCCATTCTATGAATTCACACACCTCCATTCTATGACTTCACACACCTCCATTCTATGAATTCACACACCTCCATTCTATGACTTCACACACCTCCATTCTATGAATTCACACACCTCCATTCTGTGACTTCACACACCTCCATTGTATGACTTCACACACCTCCATTCTGTGACTTCACAAACCTCCATTTTTTGACTTCACACACCTCCATTCTAAGATTTCACACACCTCCATTGTGACTTCACACATCTCCATTCTATGAGTTCACCCACCTCCATTCTGACTTCACACAGCTCCATTCTGTGACTTCACAAAACTCCATTCTATGATTCCACACACCTCCATACTGTCTTCACACACCTCCATCTATGACTTCACACACCTCCATTCTGATTTCACACCCCTCCATTCTGTGACTTCACACACCTCCATTCTGACTTCACACACCTTCATTGTATGACTTCACACACCTCAATTCTATGACTTCACACACCTCCATTCTATAACTTCACACACCTCCATTCCGTGACGTCACACACCTCCATTCTATGACTTTAAACACCTTCATTCTTACTTCACAAACATCCATTCTGTGACTTCACACACCTCCCTTCTGTGACTTCACACCTGCATTCTGACTTCACACACCTCTATTCTGTGAATTCACACACCTCAATTCTGTGACTTCACACACCTCCATTCTGACTTCACACACCTCCATTCCATGACTTCACATACCTCAATTCTATGAGTTCACACACCTCCATTCTATGAGTTCACACACCTCATTTGACTTCACACACCTCCATTCTATGACTTCTCACACCTTCATTCTTACTTTAGAAACATCCATTCTATGACTTAACACACCTCCATTGTATGACTTCACAAACCTCCATTCTGTGACTTCACACACCTCCATTCTGGGTTCACACACCTCAATTCTGTGACTTCACACATGTCCATTCTGACTTCACACACCTCCATAGTATGACTTCACACACTTCCATTCTATGACTTCACACACCTCCATTCTGTGACTTCACACACCTCCATTCTATGAATTCACACACCTCCATTCTATGACTTCACACTACTCCATTCTATGAATTCACACATCTCCATTCTATGACTTCACAGACCTCCATTCTATAAATTCACACACCTCCATTCTGTGACTTCACACACCTCCATTCTATGACTTCACACACCTCCATTCTGTGACTTCACCCACCTCCATTCTGAGTTCACATACCTCCATTCTGTGATTCACACACCTTTATTCTGTGACTTCACAAACCTCCATTTTTTGACTTCACACACCTCCATTCTAAGATTTCACACACCTCCATTGTGACTTCACACACCTCCATTCTATGAGTTCACACACCTCCATTCTGACTTCACACAGCTCCTTTCTGTGACTTCACAAAACTCCATTCTATGATTCCACACACCTCCATACTATGTCTTCACACACCTCCATCTATGACTTCACACACCTCCATTCTGATTTTATACCCCTCCATTCTGTGACTTCACACACCTCCATTATGACTTCACACACCTTCATTGTATGACTTCACACACCTCAATTCTATGACTTCACACACCTCCATTCTATAACTTCACACACCTCCATTCTGTGACGTCACACACCTCCATTCTATGAGTTTAAACACTTCATTCTTACTTCACGAACATCCATTCTGTGACTTCACACACCTCCCTTCTGTGACTTCACACCTGCATTCTGACTTCACACACCTCTATTCTGTGAATTCACACACCTCAATTCTGTGACTTCACACACCTCCATTCTGTGACTTCACACACCTCCATTCTATGTTTTCACACACCTCCATTCTATGACTTCACACAACTCAATTCTGTGACTTCACACACCTCCATTCTGACTTCACACACCTCCATTCTATGACATCACAGACCTCGAATCTGTGACTTCACTCACCTCCACTCTATGAATTCACACTCCTCCATTCTATGACTTCCCACACCTCCTTTCTATGACTTCACCCACCTCAGTCTATGACTTCACACACCTCCATTCTGACTTCACACACCTCAATTCTATGACTTCACACACCTCCATTCTGTGACTTCAAACACTTCCATTTTATGATTTCACACACCTCCATTCTATGAATTCACACACCTCCATTCTGTGACTTCACAAACCTCCATTCAATGACTTCACGCACCTCCATTCTATGACTTCACACACCTTCATTGTGACTTCACACACCTTAATTCTATGATTTCACATACCTCCATTCTGACTTCACACACCTCCATTCTATGACTTCACACACCTCCATTCTGACTTCACACAGCTCCATTCTGTGACTTCACAAAACTCCATTCTATGATTTCACACACCTCCATACTATGACTTCACACACCTCCATCTATGACTTCACACACCTCCATTCTGAGTTCACACACCTCCATTCTGTCACTTCACACACCTCCATTCTGACTTCACTCACCTCCATTGTATGACTTGACACACCTCCATTCTGTGACTTCACACACCTCCATTCTATGACTTCACACACTTCAATTGTGACGTACCACACCTCCATTCTATGAATTCACAAATCTCCATTCTATGACTTCACACACCTCCATTCTGACTTTACACACCTCCATTCTATGACTTCACAGACCTCGAATCTGTGTCTTCAGTCACCTCCACTGTATGACTTCACACTCCTCCATTCTATGACTTCCCACACCTCCTTTCTATGACTTCACTCACCTCCCTTCTATGTCCGTACACCTTCATTCGAGACTTCACGCACCTCCATTGTGTGACTTCACACAACTCCATTCTGTGACTTCACACACCTCCATTCTTTGACTTCACACACCTCTATTCTATGACTTCACACACCTTCATTCTTACGTCACAAACATCCATTCTATGACTTCACACACCTCCATTCTATGATTTCACACACCTCCATTCTGTGATTCACACACCTGCATTCTGTGTTCACACACCTCAATTCTGTGACTTCACACACCTCCATTCTGACTTCACACACCTATATTCTATGACTTCACACACCTCCATTCTATGACTTCACACACCTCCATTCTGTGATTCACACACCTCCATTCTGAGTTGACACACCTCCATTCTGTGACTTCACACATCTCCATTCTGACTTCACACAGCTCCATTCTATGACTTCACACAACTCCATTCTGTGACGTCACACACCTCCATTCTATGACTTCACACAACTTCATTCTTATTTCACAAAAATCCATTCTATGACTTCACACACCTCAATTCTATGACTTCACACACCTCCATTTTTTGTCTTCACACACCTCCATTCTAAGATTTCACACACCTCCATTGTGACTTCACACACCTCCATTCTATGAGTTCACACACCTCTATTCTGACTTCACACAGCTCTATTCTGTGACTTCACAAAACTCCATTCTATGATTCCACACACCTCCATACTCTGTCTTCACACACCTCCATCTATGACTTCACACACCTCCATTCGGATTTCACACCCCTCCATTCTGTGACTTCACACACCTCCATTCTGACTTCACACACCTTCATTGTATGACTTCACACACCTCAATTCTATGACTTCACACACCTCCATTCTATGACTTCACACACCTCCATTCTGTGACGTCACACACCTCCATTCTATGACTTTAAACACCATCATTCTTACTTCACAACATCCATTCTGTGACTTCACACACCTCCCTTCTGTGACATCACACCTGCATTCTGACTTCACACACCTCTATTCTGTGAATTCACACACCTCAATTCTGTGACTTCACACACCTCCATTCTGACTTCACACACCTCCATTCTGTGTTTTCACACACCTCCATTCTATGACTTCACACACCTCCATTCTGTGACTTCGCACACCTCCATTCTGACTTCACACACCTCCATTCTCACTTCACACAGCTCCATTCTATGACTTCACACACCTCCATTCTGTGACTTCACAAACCTCCATTCTATGACTTCACACACCTCCACTGTGATATCACACACCTCCATTCTATGAGGTCACACACCTCCATTGTGACTTCACACACCTCAATTCTATGACTTCACACACCTCCATTCTGACTTCACACACCTCCATTCTGTGACTTCAATCACTTCCATTTTATGATTTCACACACCTCCATTCTAGGAATTCACACACCTCCATTCTGTGACTTCACACACCTCCATTCTATGACTTCACACACTTCCATTCTGAGTTCACACACCTCCATTCTGTGACTTCACATACCTTCATTCTGTGACTTCACACACCTCCATTCTATGACTTTACACACCTCCATTCTGTGACTTCATACACCTTCATTCTGTGACTTCACACACCTCCATTCTATGACTTCAAACAACTCCATTGTGACTTGACACACCTCAATTATATGATTTCACACACCTCCATTCTGACTTCACACACCTCCATTATATGACTTCACACACCTCCCTTCTGACTTCACACAGCTCCATTCTGTGACTTCACAAAACTCCATTCTGTGATTTGACACACCTCCATACTATAACTTCACACACCTCCATCTATGACTTCACACACCTCCATTCTGAGTTCACACACCTCCATTCTGTGACTTCACACACCTCCATTCTCACTTCACACACCTCCATTGTATGACTTCACACACCTCCATTCTGTGACTTCACACACTTCCATTATGAAGTCACACACCTCCATTCTATGAGTTCACACATCTCCATTCTATGACTTCACACACCTGCATTCTGACTTCACACACATCCATTCTATGACTTCACAGACCTCGAATCTGTGACTTCACTCACCTCCACTCTATGACTTTACACTCCTCCATTCTATGACTTCCCACACCTCCTTTCTATGACTTCACCCAACCCCATTCTATGACTTCACACCTCCATTCTGACTTCACACACCTCCATTCTTTGACTTCACACACCTCCCTTCTATGACTTCACACACCTCCATTCTTTGACTTCACACACCTTCATTCTTACTTCAGAAAAATCCATTCTCTGACTTCACACACCTCCATTCTATGACTTCACAAACCTCCATTCTGTGACTTCACACACCTCCATTCTGAGTTCACACACCTCCTTTCTATGACTTGACATACTTAAATTCTATGACTTCACACACATCCATTCTGTGGCTTCACACACCTACATTCTGAGTTCACACACCTCCATTCTGTGACTTCACACACCTCCATTCTGACTTCACACACCTATATTCTATGACTTCACACACCTCCATTCTATGACTTCACACACCTCCATTCTGTGACTTCACACACCTCCATTCTGAGTTGACACACCTCCATTCTGTGACTTCACACATCTCCAGTCTGACTTCACACAGCTCCATTCTATGACTTCACACAACTCCATTCTGTGACGTCACACACCTCCATTCTATGACTTCACACAACTTCATTATTAATTCACAAAAATCCATTCTATGACTTCACACACCTCAATTCTATGACTTCACACACCTCCATTTTTTTGACTTCACACACCTCCATTCTAAGATTTCACACACCTCCATTGTGACTTCACACACCTCCATTCTATGAGTTCACACACCTCTATTCTGACTTCACACAGCTCTATTCTGTGACTTCACAAAACTCCATTCTATGATTCCACACACCTCCATACTCTGTCTTCACACACCTCCATCTATGACTTCACACACCTCCATTCTGATTTCACACCCCTCCATTCTGTGACTTCACACACCTCCATTCTGACTTCACACACCTTCATTGTATGACTTCACACACCTCAATTCTATGACTTCACACACCTCCATTCTATGACTTCACACACCTCCATTCTGTGACGTCACACACCTCCATTCTATGACTTTAAACACCATCATTCTTACTTCACAACATACATTCTGTGACTTCACACACCTCCCTTCTGTGACATCACACCTGCATTCTGACTTCACACACCTCTATTCTGTGAATTCACACACCTCAATTCTGTGACTTCACACACCTCCATTCTGACTTCACACACCTCCATTCTGTGTTTTCACACACCTCCATTCTATGACTTCACACACCTCCATTCTGTGACTTCGCACACCTCCATTCTGACTTCACACACCTCCATTCTCACTTCACACAGCTCCATTGTATGACTTCACACACCTCCATTCTGTGACTTCACAAACCTCCATTCTATGACTTCACACACCTCCACTGTGATATCACACACCTCCATTCTATGAGGTCACACACCTCCATTGTGACTTCACACACCTCAATTCTGTGACTTCACACACCTCCATTCTGACTTCACACACCTCCATTCTGTGACTTCAAACACTTCCATTTTATTGTTTCACACAGCTCCATTCTATGACTTCACACACCTCCATTCTGTGACTTCACAAACTTCCATTCTATGACTTCACACACCTCCACTGTGATATCACACACCTCCATTCTATGAGGTCACACACCTCCATTGTGACTTCACACACCTCCATTCTATGACTTCACACACTTCCATTCTGAGTTCACACACCTCCATTCTGTGACTTCACATACCTTCATTCTGTGACTTCACACACCTCCATTCTATGACTTTACACACCTCCATTCTGTGACTTCATACACCTTCATTCTGTGACTTCACACACCTCCATTCTATGACTTCAAACAACTCCATTGTGACTTGACACACCTCAATTATATGATTTCACACACCTCCATTCTGACTTCACACACCTCCATTATATGACTTCACACACCTCCCTTCTGACTTCACACAGCTCCATTCTGTGACTTCACAAAACTCCATTCTGTGATTTGACACACCTCCATACTATAACTTCACACACCTCCATCTATGACTTCACACACCTCCATTCTGAGTTCACACACCTCCATTCTGTGACTTCACACACCTCCATTCTCACTTCACACACCTCCATTGTATGACTTCACACACCTCCATTCTGTGACTTCACACACTTCCATTATGAAGTCACACACCTCCATTCTATGAGTTCACACATCTCCATTCTATGACTTCACACACCTGCATTCTGACTTCACACACATCCATTCTATGACTTCACAGACCTCGAATCTGTGACTTCACTCACCTCCACTCTATGACTTTACACTCCTCCATTCTATGACTTCCCACACCTCCTTTCTATGACTTCACCCAACCCCATTCTATGACTTCACACCTCCATTCTGACTTCACACACCTCCATTCTTTGACTTCACACACCTCCCTTCTATGACTTCACACACCTCCATTCTTTGACTTCACACACCTTCATTCTTACTTCAGAAAAATCCATTCTCTGACTTCACACACCTCCATTCTATGACTTCACAAACCTCCATTCTGTGACTTCACACACCTCCATTCTGAGTTCACACACCTCCTTTCTATGACTTGACATACTTCCATTCTATGACTTCACACACATCCATTCTGGGGCTTCACACACCTACATTCTGAGTTCACACACCTCCATTCTGTGACTTCACACACCTCCATTCTGTGACTTCACACACCTCCATTCTGTGACTTCACACCTCGATCCCATGACTTCACACCTCCATTCTATGAATTCACATACCTCCATTCTGTGATTTCACAAACCTCCATTCTATGACTTCACACACCTCCATTCTGTGACTTCATACACCTCCATTCTGAGTTCACACACCTCCATTCTATGACTTCACAAACCTCCATTCTGAGTTCACAGACCTCCATTCTATGACTTCACACACCTCCATTCTATGACTTCACTCACCTCCATTCTGACTTCACACACCTCCATTCTGATTTCACACACCTCAATTCTGTGACTTCACACACCTCCATTGTATGATTTCACACACTTCCATTCTATGACTTCACACACCTCCATTCTGTGGCTTCACACACCTACATTCTGAGTTCACACACCTCCATTCTGTGATTTCACACACCTCCAATCTGACTTCACACACCTCCATTCTATGACTTCACACACCTCCATTCGTTGACATCAAAAACCACCATTCTATGACTTCACACAACTCCATTTTGACTTCACACACCTCCACTCTATGAGTTCACACACCTCCATTTTATGACTTCACACACCTCCATTCTATGACTTCACACACCTCAATTCTATGACTTCACACACCTCCATTCTATGACTTCAAACACCTCCATTCTGTGATTTCACACACCTCCACTCTATGACTTCAAACACCTTCATTCTTACTTCACAAACATCCATTCTGTAACTTCACACACCTCCATTCTGTGACTTCTCATACCTTCATTCTGACCTCACACACCTACATTCTGTGACTTCACACACCTCAATTCTGTGACTTCACACACCTTCATTCTGACTTCACACACCTCCATTCTATGACTTCACAAACCTCCATTCTATGACTTCACACACTTCCATTTTGTGACTTCACACACCTAAATTCTATGACTTCACACACCTCCATTGTGACTTCATACACCTCCATTCTATGAGTTCACACACCTCCATTCTGACTTCACACACCTAAATTCTATGACTTCACACACCTCCATTTGACTTCACACACCTCCATTCTATGAGTTCACACACCTCCATTCTGACTTCACACACCTCCATTCTATGACTTCACACACCTCAGTTCTGACTTCACACACCTCCATTCTGTGACTTCACAAAACTCCATTCTGTGACTTCGCACACCTCCATTCTGACCTCACACACGTTCATTTTATGACTTCACACACCTCCATTCTGTGACTTCTCACACCTCCATTCTATGACTTCACACACTTCCATTGTGACGTCACACAACTCCATTCTATGAGTTCACACATTTCCATTCTATGATTTCACACACCTCCATTCCGACTTCACACACCTCCATTCTATGACATCACAGACCTCGAATCTGTGACTTCACTCACATCCACTCTATGAATTCACACTCCTTCATTCTATGACTTCCCACATCTCCTTTCTATGACTTCACCCACCTCAGTCTATGACTTCACACACCTCCATTCTGACTTCACACACCTCAATTCTATGACTTCACACACCTCCATTCTATGACTTCACACACCTCCATTCTGTAACTTCACACACCTCCATTCTATGACTTCAAACACATTCATTCTTACTCACAAACATCCATTCTGTGACTTCACACACCTCCTTTCTCTGACTTCACACACCTTCATTCTGACTTCACACAGCTCCATTCTCTGACTTCACACACCTCAATTCTGTGACTTGACACACCTCCATTCTGACTTCACACACCTCCATTCTATGACTTCACACACCTCAATTCTATGAGTTCACACACCTCCATTCTATGAGTTCACACACCTCCATTTTGCCTTCACACACCTCCATTCTATGACTTCACACACCTTCATTCTTACTTTAGAAACATCTATTCTATGACTTCACACACTTCCATTGTATGACTTCAGAAACCTCCATTCTGTAACTTCACACACCTCCATTCTGTGTTCACACACCTCAATTCTGTGACTTCACACATGTCCATTCTGACTTCACACACCTCCATAGTATGACTTCACACACTTCCATTCTATGACTTCACACACCTCCATTCTGTGACTTCACACACCTCCATTCTATGAATTCACACACCTCCAGTCTATGACTTCACACACCTCCATTCTATGAATTCACACACCTCCATTCTATGACTTCACACACCTCCATTCTATGAATTCACACACCTCCATTCTGTGATTCACACACCTTCATTCTGTGACTTCACAAACCTCCATTTTTTGACTTCACACACCTCCATTCTAAGATTTCACACACTTCCATTGTGACTTCACACACCTCCATTCTATGAGTTCACACACCTCCATTCTGACTTCACACAGCTCCATTCTGTGACTTCACAAAACTCCATTCTATGATTCCACACACCTCCATACTATGTCTTCACACACCTCCATCTATGACTTCACACACCTCCATTCTGATTTCACACCCCTCCATTCTGTGACTTCACACACCTCCATTCTGACTTCACACACCTTCATTGTATG
Source organism: Megascapheus bottae (assembly GCA_024803745.1). Lineage (NCBI taxonomy): Eukaryota > Metazoa > Chordata > Mammalia > Rodentia > Geomyidae > Megascapheus > Megascapheus bottae. The sequence continues at coordinate 59,407 of JANJXV010001253.1, read as the reverse complement.
ACTTCACACACCTCAATTCTATGACTTCACACACCTCCATTCTATAACTTCACACACCTCCATTCTGTGACGTCACACACCTCCATTGTATGACTTTAAACACCTTCATTATTACTTCACAAACATCCATTCTGTGACTTCACACACCTCCCTCTGTGACTTCACACCTGCATTCTGACTTCACACACCTCTATTCTGTGAATTCACACACCTCAATTCTGTGACTTCACACACTTCCATTCTGACTTCACACACCTCCATTGTATGTTTTCACACACCTCCATTCTATGACTTCACACACCTCCATTCTGTGAGTTCACACACCTCCATTCTGACTTCACACACCTCCATTCTATGACATCACAGACTTTCGAATCTGTGACTTCACTCACCTCCACTCTATGAATTCACACTCCTCCATTCTATGACTTCCCACACCTCCTTTCTATGACTTCACCCACCTCAGTCTATGACTTCACACACCTCCATTCTGACGTCACACACCTCAATTCTATGACTTCACACACCTCCATTCTGTGACTTCAAACACTTCCATTTTATGATTTCACACACCTCCATTCTATGAATTCACACACCTCCATTCTGTGACTTCACAAACCTCCATTCAATGACTTCACGCACCTCCATTCTATGACTTCACACACCTCCATTGTGACTTCACACACCTTGATTCTATGATTTCACATACCTCCACTCTGACTTCACACACCTCCATTCTATGACTTCACACACCGCCATTCTGACTTCACACAGCTCCATTCTGTGACTTCACAAAACTCCATTCTATGATTTCACACACCTCCATACTATGACTTCACACACCTCCATCTATGACTTCACACACCTCCATTCTGAGTTCACACACCTCCATTCTGTCACTTCACACACCTCCATTCTGACTTCACTCACCTCCATTGTATGACTTCACACACCTCCATTCTGTGACTTCACACACCTCCATTCTATGACTTCACACACTTCAATTGTGACTTCACACACCTCCATTCTGACTTCACACACCTCCATTCTGTGACTTCACACACCTCCATTCTGACTTCACACAGCTCCATTCTATGACTTCACACAACTCCATTCTGTGACGTCACACACCTCCATTCTATGACTTCACACACCTTCATTCTTATTTCACAAAAATCCATTCTATGACTTCACACACCTCAATTCTATGACTTCACACACCTCCATTTTTTGACTTCACACCCCTCCATCTATGACTTCACACACCTCCATTCTGACTTCACACACCTTCATTGTATGACTTCACACACCTCAATTCTATGACTTCACACACCTCCATTCAATAACTTCACACACCTCCATTCTGTGACGTCACACACCTCCATTCTATGACTTTAAACACCTTCATTTTTACTTCACAAACATCTATTCTGTGACCTAACACACCTTCCTTCTGTGACTTCACACCTGCATTCTGACTTCACACATCTCTATTCTGTGAATTCACACACCTCAATTGTGTGACTTCACACACCTCCATTCTGACTTCACACACCTCCATTCTATGTTTTCACACACTTCCATTCTATGACTTCACACACCTCCATTCTGTGACTTCACACACCTCCATTCTGACTTCACACACCTCCATTCACTTCACACAGCTCCATTCTATGACTTCACACACCTCCATTCTGTGACTTCACAAACCTCCATTCTATGACTTCACACACCTCCACTGTGATATCACACACCTCCATTCTATGAGTTCACACACCTCCATTGTGGCTTCACACACCTCAATTCTATGACTTCACACACCTCCATTCTGACTTCACACACCTCCATTCTGTGACTTCAAACACTTCCATTTTATGATTTTACACACCTCCATTCTATGAATTCACACACCTCCATTCTGTGACTTCACACACCTCCATTCTATGACTTCACACACCTCCATTCTGTGACTTCACCCACCTCCATTCTGAGTTCACACACCTCCATTCTCTGACTTCACACACCTTCATTCTGTGACTTCACACACCTCCATTCTATGACTTCACACACCTCCATTCTATGACTTCATACACCTCCATTCTGTGAATTCACACACCTCCATTCTATGACTTCACACAACTCCATTGTGACTTCACACACCTCAATTATATGATTTCACACACCTCCATTCTGACTTCACACACCTCCATTCTATGACTTCACACACCTCCCTTCTGTCTTCACACAGCTCCATTCTGTGACTTCACAAAACTCCATTCTGTGATTTGACACACCTCCATACTATGACTTCACACACCTCCATCTCTGACTTCACACACCTCCATTCTGAGTTCACACACCTCCATTCTGACTTCACACACCTCCATTCTGACTTCACACACCTCCATTGTATGACTTCACACACCTCCATTCTGTGACTTCACACACTTCCATTATGAAGTCACACACCTCCATTCTATGAGTTCACACATCTCCATTCTATGACTTCACACACCTGCATTCTGACTTCACACACATCCATTCTATGACTTCACAGACCTCGAATCTGTGACTTCACTCACCTCCACTCTATGACTTTACACTTCTCCATTCTATGAATTCCCACAACTCCTTTCTATGACTTCACCCAACCCCATTCTATGACTTCACACCTCCATTCTGACTTCACACACCTCCATTCTGTGACTTCACACACCTCCCTTTTATGACTTCACACACCTCCATTCTTTGACTTCACACACCTTCATTCTTACTTCAGAAACATCCATTCTCTGACTTCACACACCTCCATTCTATGACTTCACAAACCTCCATTCTGTGACTTCACACACCTCCATTCTGAGTTCACACACCTCCTTTCTATTACTTGACATACTTCCATTCTATGACTTCACACACCTCCATTCTGTGGCTTCACACACCTACATTCTGAGTTCACACACCTCCATTCTGTGACTTCACACACCTCCATTCTGTGACTTCACACACCTCCATTCTGTGACTTCACACACCTCGATCCTATGACTTCACACCTCCATTCTATGAATTCACAAACCTCCATTCTGTGATTTCACAAACCTCCATTCTATGACTTCACAAACCTCCATTCTGTGACTTCACACACCTCCATTCTGAGTTCACACACCTCCATTCTATGACTTCACAAACCTCCATTCTGAGTTCACAGACCTCCATTCGATGACTTCACACAACTCCATTCTATGACTTCACTCACCTCCATTCTGACTTCACACACCTCCATTCTGACTTCACACACCTCAATTCTGTGACTTCACACACCTCCATTGTATGATTTCACACACTTCCATTCTATGACTTCACACACCTCCATTCTGTGGCTTCACACACCTACATTCTGAGTTCACACACCTCCATTCTGTGATTTCACACACCTCCAATCTGACTTCACACACCTCCATTCTATGACTTCACACACCTCCATTCGTTGACAACAAAAACCACCATTCTATGACTTCACACAACTCCATTTTGACTTCACACACCTCCATTCTATGAGTTCACACACCTCCATTTTATGACTTCACACACCTCCATTGTATGACTTCACACACCTCAATTCTATGACTTCAAAAAGCTTCATTCTTACTTCACAAACATCCATTCTGTAACTTCACACACCTCCATTATGTGACTTCACATACCTTCACTCTGACTTCACACACCTCCATTCTGTGACTTCACACACCTCCACTCTATGACTTCAAACACCTTCATTCTTACTTCACAAACATCCATTCTGTAACTTCACACACCTCCATTCTGTGACTTCACATACCTTCACTCTGACTTCACACACCTCCATTCTGTTACTTCACACACCTCAATTCTGTGACTTCACACACCTTCATTCTGACTTCACACACCTCAATTCTATGACTTCACACACCTCCATTCTATGACTTCACACACCTCCATTCTGTGACTTCACACACCTCCATTCTATGACTTCAAACACCTTCATTCTTACTTCACAAACATCCATTCTGTGACTTCACACACCTCCTTTCTGTGACTTCACACACCTTCATTCTGACTTCACACACCTCTATTCTCTGACTTCCCACACCTCAATTCTGTGACTTGACACACCTCCATTCTGACTTCACACACCTCCATTCTATGATTTCACAGACCTCCATTCTATGACTTCACACACCTCCATTCTGTGACTTCACACCCCTCCATTCTGACTTCACACCCCTCCATTCTGACTTCACACACCTCCATTCTGACTTCACACAGCTCCATTCTATGAATTCACACACCTCCATTCTGTGACTTCACACACCACCTTTTTGACTTCACACACCTCCATTCTGTGACTTCACACACCTCCATTCTGTGACTTCACACACCTCCGTTTTGACTTCACACACTTCCAATCTGTGACTTCACACGCCTCCATTCTGTGACTTTACACACCTCTATTGTTTCACTTCACACACCTCCATTCTTTGACTTCACACACCGCCATTCCATGACTTCACAAACCTCCATTCTATGAGTTCACACACCTCCATTCTATGAGTTCACACACCTCCAATTCGACTTCACACATCTCCATTCTATGACTTCACACACCTTCATTCTTACTTCAGAAACATCCATTCTCTGACTTCACACACCTCCATTCTATGACTTCACAAACCTACATTCTGTGACTTCACACACCTCCATTCTGACTTCACACACCTCCTTTCTATGACTTCACACACTTCCATTCTATGACTTCACACACCTCCATTCTGTGGCTTCACACACCTACATTCTGAGTTCACACACCTCCATTCTGTGACTTCACACACCACCTTTTTGACTTCACACACCTCCATTCTGTGACTTCACACACCTCCATTCTGTGACTTCACACTCCTCCGTTTTGACTTCACACACTTCCAATCTGTGACTTCACACGCCTCCATTCTGTGACTTTACACACCTCTATTGTTTCACTTCACACACCTCCATTCTGACTTCACACACCTCAATTCTGTGACTTCACACACCTCCATTGTATGATTTCACACACTTCCATTCTATGACTTCACACACCTCCATTCTGTGGCTTCACACACCTACATTCTGAGTTCACAGACCTCCATTCTGTGATTTCACACACCTCCAATCTGACTTCACACACCTCCATTCTATGACTTCACACACCTCCATTCTATGACTTCACACACCTCAATTCTATGACTTCAAACAGCTTCATTCTTACTTCACAAACATCCATTCTGTAACTTCACACACCTCCATTATGTGACTTCACATACCTTCACTCTGACTTCACACACCTCCATTCTGTGACTTCACAAACCTCCACTCTATGACTTCAAACACCTTCATTCTTACTTCACAAACATCCATTCTGTAACTTCAAACACCTCCATTCTGTGACTTCACATACCTTCACTCTGACTTCACACACCTCCATTCTGTTACTTCACTCACCTCAATTCTGTGACTTCACACACCTTCATTCTGACTTCACACATCTCCATTCTATGACTTCACACACCTCCATTCTATGACTTCACACACCTCCATTTTGTGACTTCGCACACCTAAATTCTATGACTTCATACACCTCCATTGTTACTTCACACACCTCCATTCTATGAGTTCACACACCTCCATTCTGACTTCCCACACCTCCATTCTATGACTTCACACACCTCCGTTCTGACTTCACACAGCTCCATTCTGTGACTTCACAAAACTCCATTCTGTGATTTCACACACCTCCATACTGTGACTTCACACACCTCCATCTATGACTTCACACACCTCCATTCTGAGTTCACACACCTCCATTCTGTGACTTCACACACCTCCATTCTGACTTCACACACCTCCATTCTGAGTTCACACACCTCCATTCTGTGACTTCTCACACCTCCATTCTATGACTTCACACACTTCCATTGTGACGTCACACAACTCCATTCTATGAGTTCACACATCTCCATTCTAGGATTTCACACACCTCCATTCCGACTTCACACACCTCCATTCTATGACATCACAGACCTCGAATCTGTGACTTCACTCACCTCCAGTCTATGAATTCACACTCCTCCATTCTATGACTTCCCACATCTCCTTTCTATGACTTCACCCACCTCAGTCTATGACTTCACACACCTCCATTCTGACTTCACACACCTCAATTCTATGACTTCACACACCTCCATTCTATGACTTCACACACCTCCATTCTGTAACTTCACACACCTCCATTCTATGACTTCAAACACATTCATTCTTACTTCACAAACATCCATTCTGTGACTTCACACACCTCCTTTCTGTGACTTCACACACCTTCATTCTGACTTCACACAGCTCCATTGTCTGACTTCACACACCTCCATTGTATGACTTCACACACCTCCATTCTGTGACTTCACACACTTCCATTATGAAGTCACACACCTCCATTCTATGAGTTCACACATCTCCATTCTATGACTTCACACACCTGCATTCTGACTTCACACACATCCATTCTATGACTTCACAGACCTCGAATCTGTGACTTCACTCACCTCCACTCTATGACTTTACACTTCTCCATTCTATGACTTCCCACAACTCCTTTCTATGACTTCACCCAACCCCATTCTATGACTTCACACCTCCATTCTGACTTCACACACCTCCATTCTGTGACTTCACACACCTCCCTTCTATGACTTCACACACCTCCATTCTTTGACTTCACACACCTTCATTCTTACTTCAGAAACATCCATTCTCTGACTTCACACACCTCCATTCTGTGACTTCACACACCTCCATTCTGAGTTCACACACCTCCTTTCTATGACTTGACATACTTCCATTCTATGACTTCACACACCTCCATTCTATGACTTCAAACACCTCCATTCTGTGACTTCACACACCTCCACTCTATGACTTCAAACACCTTCATTCTTACTTCACAAACATCCATTCTGTAACTTCACACACCTCCATTCTGTGACTTCTCATACCTTCATTCTGACTTCACACACCTCCATTCTGTGACTTCACACATCTCAATTCTGTGACTTCACACACCTTCATTCTGACTTCACATAACTCCATTCTATGACTTCACAATCCTCCATTCTATGACTTCACACACTTCCATTTTGTGACTTCACACACCTAAATTCTATGGCTTCACACACCTCCATTGTGACTTCATACACCTCCATTCTATGAGTTCACACACCTCCATTCTGACTTCACACACCTAAATTCTATGACTTCACACACCTCCATTTGACTTCACACACCTCCATTCTATGAGTTCACACACCTCCATTCTGACTTCACACACCTCCATTCTATGACTTCACACACCTCAGTTCTGACTTCACACACCTCCATTCTGTGACTTCACAAAACTCCATTCTGTGACTTCGCACACCTCCATTCTGACCTCACACACGTTCATTTTATGACTTCACACACCTCCATTCTGTGACTTCTCACACCTCCATTCTATGACTTCACACACTTCCATTGTGACGTCACACAACTCCATTCTATGAGTTCACACATCTCCATTCTATGATTTCACACACCTCCATTCCGACTTCACACACCTCCATTCTATGACATCACAGACCTCGAATCTGTGACTTCACTCACCTCCAGTCTATGAATTCACACTCCTCCATTCTATGACTTCCCACATCTCCTTTCTATGACTTCTCCCACCTCAGTCTATGACTTCACACACCTCCATTCTGACTTCACACACCTCAATTCTATGACTTCACACACCTCCATTCTATGACTTCACACACCTCCATTCTGTAACTTCACACACCTCCATTCTATGACTTCAAACACATTCATTCTTACTTCACAAACATCCATTCTGTGACTTCACACACCTCCTTTCTGTGACTTCACACACCTTCATTCTGACTTCACACAGCTCCATTCTCTGACTTCACACACCTCAATTCTGTGACTTGACACACCTCCATTCTGACTTCACACACCTCCATTCTATGACTTCACACACCTCAATTCTATGAGTTCACACACCTCCATTCTATGAGTTCACACACCTCCATTTTGCCTTCACACACCTCCATTCTATGACTTCACACACCTTCATTCTTACTTTAGAAACATCTATTCTATGACTTCACACACTTCCATTGTATGACTTCAGAAACCTCCATTAAGTGACTTCACACACCTCCATTCTGTGTTCACACACCTCAATTCTGTGACTTCACACATGTCCATTCTGACTTCACACACCTCCATTCTGTGACTTCACACACCTCCATTCTATGAATTCACACACCTCCAGTCTATGACTTCACACACCTCCATTCTATGACTTCACACACCTCCATTCTATGAATTCACACACCTCCATTCTGTGATTCACACACCTTCATTCTGTGACTTCACAAACCTCCATTTTTTGACTTCACACACCTCCATTCTAAGATTTCACACACTTCCATTGTGACTTCACACACCTCCATTCTATGAGTTCACACACCTCCATTCTGACTTCACACAGCTCCATTCTGTGACTTCACAAAACTCCATTCTATGATTCCACACACCTCCATACTATGTCTTCACACACCTCCATTCTATGACTTCACACACCTCCATTCTATGAATTCACACACCTCCATTCTGTGACTTCACACACCTCCATTCTATGACTTCACACACCTCCATTCTGTGACTACACCCACCACCATTCTGAGTTCACATACCTCCATTCTGTGATTCACACACCTTCATTCTGTGACTTCACAAACCTCCATTTTTTGACTTCACACACCTCCATTCTAAGGTTTCACACACCTCCATTGTGACTTCACACACCTCCATTCTATGAGTTCACACACCTCCATTCTGACTTCACACAGCTCCATTCTGTGACTTCACAAAACTCCATTCTATGATTCCACACACCTCCATACTTTGTCTTCACACACCTCCATCTATGACTTCACACACCTCCATTCTGATTTCACACCCCTCCATTCTGTGACTTCACACACCTCCATTCTGACTTCACACACCTTCATTTTATGACTTCACACACCTCAATTCTATGACTTCACACACCTCCATTCTATAACTTCACACACCTCCATTCTGTGACGTCACACACCTCCATTCTATGACTTTAAACACCTTCATTATTACTTCACAAACATCCATTCTGTGACTTCACACACCTCCCTCTGTGACTTTACACCTGCATTGTGACTTCACACACCTCTATTCTGTGAATTCACACACCTCAATTCTGTGACTTCACACACTTCCATTCTGACTTCACACACCTCCATTCTATGTTTTCACACACCTCCATTCTATGACTTCACACACCTCCATTCTGTGACTTCACACACCTCCATTCTGACTTCACACACCTCCATTCTATGACATCACAGACTTTCGAATCTGTGACTTCACTCACCTCCACTCTATGAATTCACACTCCTCCATTCTATGACTTCCCACACCTCCTTTCTATGACTTCACCCACCTCAGTCTATGACTTCACACACCTCCATTCTGACGTCACACACCTCAATTCTATGACTTCACACACCTCCATTCTGTGACTTCAAACACTTCCATTTTATGATTTCACACACCTCCATTCTATGAATTCACACACCTCCATTCTGTGACTTCACAAACCTCCATTCAATGACTTCACGCACCTCCATTCTATGACTTCACACACCTCCATTGTGACTTCACACACCTTGATTCTATGATTTCACATACCTCCACTCTGACTTCACACACCTCCATTCTATGACTTCACACACCGCCATTCTGACTTCACACAGCTCCATTCTGTGACTTCACAAAACTCCATTCTATGATTTCACACACCTCCATACTATGACTTCACACACCTCAATCTATGACTTCACACACCTCCATTCTGAGTTCACACACCTCCATTCTGTCACTTCACACACCTCCATTCTGACTTCACTCACCTCCATTGTATGACTTCACACACCTCCATTCTGTGACTTCACACACCTCCATTCTATGACTTCACACACTTCAATTGTGACTTCACACACCTCCATTCTGACTTCACACACCTCCATTCTGTGACTTCACACACCTCCATTCTGACTTCACACAGCTCCATTCTATGACTTCACACAACTCCATTCTGTGACGTCACACACCTCCATTCTATGACTTCACACACCTTCATTCTTATTTCACAAAAATCCATTCTATGACTTCACACACCTCAATTCTATGACTTCACACACCTCCATTTTTTGACTTCACACCCCTCCATCTATGACTTCACACACCTCCATTCTGACTTCACACACCTTCATTGTATGACTTCACACACCTCAATTCTATGACTTCACACACCTCCATTCAATAACTTCACACACCTCCATTCTGTGACGTCACACACCTCCATTCTATGACTTTAAACACCTTCATTTTTACTTCACAAACATCTATTCTGTGACCTAACACACCTTCCTTCTGTGACTTCACACCTGCATTCTGACTTCACACATCTCTATTCTGTGAATTCACACACCTCAATTGTGTGACTTCACACACCTCCATTCTGACTTCACACACCTCCAATCTATGTTTTCACACACCTCCATTCTATGACTTCACACACCTCCATTCTGTGACTTCACACACCTCCATTCTGACTTCACACACCTCCATTCTGACTTCACACAGCTCCATTCTATGACTTCACACACCTCCATTCTGTGACTTCACAAACCTCCATTCTATGACTTCACACACCTCCACTGTGATATCACACACCTCCATTCTATGAGTTCACACACCTCCATTGTGGCTTCACACACCTCAATTCTATGACTTCACACACCTCCATTCTGACTTCACACACCTCCATTCTGTGACTTCAAACACTTCCATTTTATGATTTTACACACCTCCATTCTATGAATTCACACACCTCCATTCTGTGACTTCACACACCTCCATTCTATGACTTCACACACCTCCATTCTGTGACTTCACCCACCTCCATTCTGAGTTCACACACCTCCATTCTCTGACTTCACACACCTTCATTCTGTGACTTCACACACCTCCATTCTATGACTTCACACACCTCCATTCTGTGACTTCATACACCTCCATTCTGTGAATTCACACACCTCCATTCTATGACTTCACACAACTCCATTGTGACTTCACACACCTCAATTATATGATTTCACACACCTCCATTCTGACTTCACACACCTCCATTCTATGACTTCACACACCTCCCTTCTGACTTCACACAGCTCCATTCTGTGACTTCACAAAACTCCATTCTGTGATTTGACACACCTCCATACTATGACTTCACACACCTCCATTCTGTGACTTCACACACCTCCATTCTGAGTTCACACACCTCCATTCTGACTTCACACACCTCCATTCTGACTTCACACACCTCCATTGTATGACTTCACACACCTCCATTCTGTGACTTCACACACTTCCATTATGAAGTCACACACCTCCATTCTATGAGTTCACACATCTCCATTCTATGACTTCACACACCTGCATTCTGACTTCACACACATCCATTCTATGACTTCACAGACCTCGAATCTGTGACTTCACTAACCTCCACTCTATGTCTTTACACTTCTCCATTCTATGACTTCCCACAACTCCTTTCTATGACTTCACCCAACCCCATTCTATGACTTCACACCTCCATTCTGACTTCACACACCTCCATTCTGTGACTTCACACACCTCCCTTCTATGACTTCACACACCTCCATTCTTTGATTTCACACACCTTTATTCTTACTTCAGAAACATCCATTCTCTGACTTCACACACCTCCATTCTATGACTTCACAAACCTCCATTCTGTGACTTCACACACCTCCATTCTGAGTTCACACACCTCCTTTCTATGACTTGACATACTTCCATTCTATGACTTCACACACCTCCATTCTGTGGCTTCACACACCTACATTCTGAGTTCACACACCTCCATTCTGTGACTTCACACACCTCCATTCTGTGACTTCACACACCTCCATTCTGTGACTTCACACACCTCGATCCTATGACTTCACACCTCCATTCTATGAATTCACAAACCTCCATTCTGTGATTTCACAAACCTCCATTCTATGACTTCACAAACCTCCATTCTGTGACTTCACACACCTCCATTCTGAGTTCACACACCTCCATTCTATGACTTCACAAACCTCCATTCTGAGTTCACAGACCTCCATTCTATGACTTCACACAACTCCATTCTATGACTTCACTCACCTCCATTCTGACTTCACACACCTCCATTCTGACTTCACACACCTCAATTCTGTGACTTCACACACCTCCATTGTATGATTTCACACACTTCCATTCTATGACTTCACACACCTCCATTCTGTGGCTTCACACACCTACATTCTGAGTTCACACACCTCCATTTTGTGATTTCACACACCTCCAATCTGACTTCACACACCTCCATTCTATGACTTCACACACCTCCATTCGTTGACAACAAAAACCACCATTCTATGACTTCACACAACTCCATTTTGACTTCACACACCTCCACTCTATGAGTTCACACACCTCCATTTTATGACTTCACACACCTCCATTCTATGACTTCACGCACCTCAATTCTATGACTTCAAAAAGCTTCATTCTTACTTCACAAACATCCATTCTGTAACTTCACACACCTCCATTCTGTGACTTCACATACCTTCACTCTGACTTCACACACCTCCATTCTATGACTTCACACACCTCCATTTTGTGACTTCGCACACCTAAATTCTATGACTTCACACACCTCCATTGTTACTTCACACACCTCCATTCTATGAGTTCACACACCTCCATTCTCACTTCCCACACCTCCATTCTATGACTTCACACACCTCCGTTCTGACTTCACACAGCTCCATTCTGTGACTTCTCACACCTCCATTCTATGACTTCACACACTTCCATTGTGACGTCACACAACTCCATTCTATGAGTTCACACATCTCCATTCTATGATTTCACACACCTCCATTCTGACTTCACACACCTCCATTCTATGACATCACAGACCTCGAATCTGTGACTTCACTCACCTCCAGTCTATGAATTCACACTCCTCCATTCTATGACTTCCCACATCTCCTTTCTATGACTTCACCCACCTCAGTCTATGACTTCACACACCTCCATTCTGACTTCACACACCTCAATTCTATGACTTCACACACCTCCATTCTATGACTTCACACACCTCCATTCTGTAACTTCACACACCTCCATTCTATGACTTCAAACACATTCATTCTTACTTCACAAACATCCATTCTGTGACTTCACACACCTCCTTTCTGTGACTTCACACACCTTCATTCTGACTTCACACAGCTCCATTGTCTGACTTCACACACCTCAATTCTGTGACTTGACACACCTCCATTCTGACTTCACACACCTCCATTCTATGATTTCACACACCTACAGTCTATGACTTCACACACCTCCATTCTGTGACTTCACACACCTCCATTCTCACATCACACCCCTCCATTCTGACTTCACACACCTCCATTCTGACTTTACACAGCTCCATTCTATGAATTCCCACACCTCCATTCTGTGACTTCACACACCACCTTTTTGACTTCACACACCTCCATTCTGTGACTTCACACACCTCCATTCTGTGACTTCACACACCTCCGTTTTGACTTCATACACTTCCAATCTGTGACTTCACACACCTCTATTCTGTGACTTCACACACCTCTATTGTTTCACTTCACACACCTCCATTCTTTGACTTCACACACCGCCATTCCATGACTTCACAAACCTCCATTCTTTGAGTTCACACACCTCCATTCTATGAGCTCAGACACCTCCAATTTGACTTCACACATCTCCATTCTATGACTTCACACACCTTCATTCTTACTTCAGAAACATCCATTCTGTGTTCACACACCTCGATTCTGTGACTTCACACACCTCCATTCTGACTTCAAACACCTCCATTGTCCTACTTCGCACACCTCCATTCTATGACTTCACAGACCTCGAATCTGTGACTTCACTCACCTCCACTCTATGACTTCACACTCCTCCATTCTATGACTTCCCACACCTCCTTTCTATGACTTCACCCAACCCCATTCTATGACTTCACACCTCCATTCTGACTTCACACACCTCCATTCTGTGACTTCACACACCTCCCTTCTATCACTTCACACACCTCCATTCTTTGACTTCACACACTTTCATTCTTACTTCAGAAACATCCATTCTCTGACTTCACACACCTCCATTCTATGACTTCACAAACTTCATTCTGTGACTTCACACATCTCCATTCTGAGTTCCCACACCTCCTTTCTATGACTTCACCCACTTCCATTCTATGACTTCACACACCTCCATTCTGTGGCATCACACAACTACATTCTGAGTTCACACACCTCCATTCTGTGACTTCACACACCTTCATTTTGTGACTTCACACACCTCCATTCTGTGACTTCACACCTCGATCCTATGACTTCACACCTCCATTCTATGAATTCACATACCTGCATTCTGTGATTTCACAAACCTCCATTCTATGACTTCACACAACTCCATTCTGTGACTTCATACACCTCCATTCTGAGTTCACACACCTCCATTCTATGACTTCACAAACTTCATTCTGTGACTTCACACATCTCCATTCTGAGTTCCCACACCTCCTTTCTATGACTTCACCCACTTCCATTCTATGACTTCACACACCTCCATTCTGTGGCATCACACACCTACATTCTGAGTTCACACACCTCCATTCTGTGACTTCACACACCTCCATTTTGTGACTTCACACACCTCCATTCTGTGACTTCACACACCTCGATCCTATGACTTCACACCTCCATTATATGAATTCACACACCTCCATTCTGTGATTTCACAAACCTCCATTCTATGACTTCACATACCTCCATTCTGTGACTTCACACACCTCCATTCTGAGTTCACACACCTCCATTCTATGACTTCACAAACCTCCATTCTGAGTTCACAGACCTCCATTCTATGACTTCACACACCTCCATTCTATGACTTCACTCACCTCCATTCTGACTTCACACACCTCCATTGTGACTTCACACACCTCAATTCTGTGACTTCACACACCTCAATTCTATGACTTCACACACCTCCATTCTATAACTTCACACACCTCCATTCTGTGACGTCACACACCTCCATTCTATGACTTTAAACACCTTCATTCTTACTTCACAAACATCCGTTCTGTGACTTCACACCTGCATTCTGACTTCACACACCTCTATTCTGTGAATTCACACACCTCAATTCTGTGAATTCCCACACCTCCATTCTGACTTCACACAGCTCCATTCTATGTTTTCACACACCTCCATTCTAAGACATCACACACCTCCATTCTGTGACTTCACACACCTCCATTCTGACTTCACACACCTCCATTCTGACTTCACACCGCTCCATTCTATGACTTCACAGACCTCCATTCTGTGACTTCACAAACCTCTATTCTATGACTTCACACACCTCCACTGTGATATCACACACCTCCATTCTATGAGTTCACACACCTCCATTGTGACTTCACACCTCAATTCTATGAATTCACACACCTCCATTATGACTTCACACACCTCCATTCTGTGACTTCAAACACTACCATTTTATGATTTCACACACCTCCATTCTATGAATTCACACACCTCCATTCTGTGACTTCACAAACCTCCATTCAATGACTTCACGCTCCTCCATTCTATGACTTCACACACCTCCATTGTGACTTCAGACACCTTGATTCTATGATTTCACATACCTCCATTCTATGACTTCACACACCTCCATTCTGACTTCACACAGCTCCATTCTATGACTTCACAAAACTCCATTCTCTGACTTCACACACCTCCATACTATGACTTCACACACCTCCATCTATGACTTCACACACCTCCATTCTGAGTTCACACACCTCCATTCTGTGACTTCACACACCTCCATTCTGACTTCACTCACCTCCTTTGTATGACTTCACACACCTCCATTCTGTGACTTCACACACCTCCATTCTATGACTTCACACACTTCAATTGTGACGTCACACACCTCCATTTTATGACTTCACACACCTCCATTCTGACTTCACACAGCTCCATTCTGTGACTTCACAAAACTCCATTCTATGATTTCACACACCTCCATACTATGACTTCACACACCTCCATCTATGACTTCACACACCTCCATTCTGAGTTCACACACCTCCATTCTGTGACTTCACACACCTCCATTCTGACTTCACTCACCTCCATTGTATGACTTCACACACCTCCATTCTGTGACTTCACACACCTCCATTCTATGACTTCACACACTTCAATTGTGACGTCACACACCTCCATTCTATGAATTCACAAATCTCCATTTTATGACTTCACACACCTCCATTCTGACTTTACACACCTCCATTCTATGACTTCACAGACCTGGAATCTGTGTCTTCAGTCACCTCCACTGTATGACTTCACACTCCTCCATTCTATGACTTCCCACACCTCCTTTCTATGACTTCACCCACCTCCCTTCTATGACCGTACACCTCCATTCGAGACTTCACACACCTCCATTGTGTGACTTCACACACTTCCATTCTGTGACCTCACACACCTCCATTCTTTGACTTCACACACCTCTATTCTATGACTTCACACACCTTCATTCTTACTTCACAAACATCCATTCTATAACCTCACACACCTCCATTCTATGATTTCACACACCTCCATTCTGTGATTCACACACCTGCATTCTGTGTTCACACACCTTAATTCTGTGACTTCACAGACCTCCATTCTGACTTCACACACCTCCCTTCTATGACTTCACACACCTCCATTCTATGACTTCACACACCTCCATTCTGTGACTTCACACACCTCCATTCTGAGTTGACACACCTCCATTCTGTGACTTCACACACCTCCATTCTGACTTCACACAGCTCCATTCTATGACTTCACACAACTCCATTCTGTGACGTCACACACCTCCATTCTATGAGTTCACACACCTCCATTCTGACTTCACACACCTCCATTCTATGAGTTCACACACCTCCATTCTGACTTCACACACCTCCATTCTATGACTTCACACACCTCCGTTCTGACTTCACATAGCTCCATTCTGTGACTTCACAAAACTCCATTCTGTGATTTCACACACCTCCATACTATGACTTCACACACCTCCATCTATGACTTCACACACCTCCATTCTGAGTTCACACACCTACATTCTGTGACTTCACACACCTCCATTCTGACTTCACACACCTTCATTTTATGACTTCACACACTTCCATTCTGTGACTTCTCACACCTCCATTCTATGTCTTCACACACATCCATTGTGACGTCACACAACTCCATTCTCTGAGTTCACACATCTCCATTCTATGATTTCACACACCTCCATTCTGACTTCACACACCTCCATTCTATGACATCACAGACCTCGAATCTGTGACTTCACTCACCTCCACTCTATGACTTCACACTCCTCCATTCTATGACTTCCCACACCTCCTTTCTATGACTTCACCCACCTCAGTCTATGACTTCACACACCTCCATTCTGACTTCACACACCTCCATTCTATGACTTCACACACCTCAATTCTATGACTTCACACACCTCCATTCTATGACTTCACACACCTCCATTCTGTGACTTCACACCTCCATTCTATGACTTCAAACACCTTCATTCTTACTTCACAAACATCCATTCTGTGACTTCACACACCTCCATTCTGTGACTTCACACACCTCCGTTTTGACTTCATACACTTCCAATCTGTGACTTCACACACCTCTATTCTGTGACTTCACACACCTCTATTGTTTCACTTCACACACCACCATTCTTTGACTTCACACACCGCCATTCCATGACTTCACAAACCTCCATTCTTTGAGTTCACACACCTCCATTCTATGAGCTCACACACCTCCAATTTGACTTCACACATCTCCATTCTATGACTTCACACACCTTCATTCTTACTTCAGAAACATCCATTCTGTGTTCACACACCTCGATTCTGTGACTTCACACACCTCCATTCTGACTTCAAACACCTCCATTGTCCTACTTCACACACCTCCATTCTATGACTTCACAGACCTCGAATCTGTGACTTCACTCACCTCCACTCTATGACTTCACACTCCTCCATTCTATGACTTCCCACACCTCCTTTCTATGACTTCACCCAACCCCATTCTATGACTTCACACCTCCATTCTGACTTCACACACCTCCATTCTGTGACTTCACACACCTTCATTCTTACTTCAGAAACATCCATTCTCTGACTTCACACACCTCCATTCTATGACTTCACAAACTTCATTCTGTGACTTCACACATCTCCATTCTGAGTTCCTACACCTCCTTTCTATGACTTCACCCACTTCCATTCTATGACTTCACACACCTCCATTCTGTGGCATCACACACCTACATTCTGAGTTCACACACCTCCATTCTGTGACTTCACACACCTCCATTTTGTGACTTCACACACCTCCATTCTGTGACTTCACACCTCGATCCTATGACTTCACACCTCCATTCTATGAATTCACATACCTGCATTCTGTGATTTCACAAACCTCCATTCTATGACTTCACACACCTCCATTCTGTGACTTCATACACCTCCATTCTGAGTTCACACACCTCCATTCTATGACTTCACAAACTTCATTCTGTGACTTCACACATCTCCATTCTGAGTTCCCACACCTCCTTTCTATGACTTCACCCACTTCCATTCTATGACTTCACACACCTCCATTCTGTGGCATCACACACCTACATTCTGAGTTCACACACCTCCATTCTGTGACTTCACACACCTCCATTTTGTGACTTCACACACCTCCATTCTGTGACTTCACACACCTCGATCCTATGACTTCACACCTCCATTATATGAATTCACACACCTCCATTCTGTGATTTCACAAACCTCCATTCTATGACTTCACATACCTCCATTCTGTGACTTCACACACCTCCATTCTGAGTTCACACACCTCCATTCTATGACTTCACAAACCTCCATTCTGAGTTCACAGACCTCCATTCTATGACTTCACACACCTCCATTCTATGACTTCACTCACCTCCATTCTGACTTCACACACCTCCATTGTGACTTCACACACCTCAATTCTGTGACTTCACACACCTCAATTCTATGACTTCACACACCTCCATTCTATAACTTCACACACCTCCATTCTGTGACGTCACACACCTCCATTCTATGACTTTAAACACCTTCATTCTTACTTCACAAACATCCATTCTGTGACTTCACACATCTCCGTTCTGTGACTTCACACCTGCATTCTGACTTCACACACCTCTATTCTGTGAATTCACACACCTCAATTCTGTGACTTCCCACACCTCCATTCTGACTTCACACAGCTCCATTCTATGTTTTCACACACCTCCATTCTAAGACATCACACACCTCCATTCTGTGACTTCACACACCTCCATTCTGACTTCACACACCTCCATTCTGACTTCACACAGCTCCATTCTATGACTTCACACACCTCCATTCTTTGACTTCACAAACCTCTATTCTATGACTTCACACACCTCCACTGTGATATCACACACCTCCATTCTATGAGTTCACACACCTCCATTGTGACTTCACACCTCAATTCTATGAATTCACACACCTCCATTATGACTTCACACACCTCCATTCTGTGACTTCAAACACTACCATTTTATGATTTCACACACCTCCATTCTATGAATTCACACACCTCCATTCTGTGACTTCACAAACCTCCATTCAATGACTTCACGCTCCTCCATTCTATGACTTCACACACCTCCATTGTGACTTCAGACACCTTGATTCTATGATTTCACATACCTCCATTCTATGACTTCACACACCTCCATTCTGACTTCACACAGCTCCATTCTATGACTTCACAAAACTCCATTCTATGATTTCACACACCTCCATACTATGACTTCACACACCTCCATCTATGACTTCACACACCTCCATTCTGAGTTCACACACCTCCATTCTGTGACTTCACACACCTCCATTCTGACTTCACTCACCTCCTTTGTATGACTTCACACACCTCCATTCTGTGACTTCACACACCTCCATTCTATGACTTCACACACTTCAATTGTGACGTCACACACCTCCATTTTATGACTTCACACACCTCCATTCTGACTTCACACAGCTCCATTCTGTGACTTCACAAAACTCCATTCTATGATTTCACACACCTCCATACTATGACTTCACACACCTCCATCTATGACTTCACACACCTCCATTCTGAGTTCACACACCTCCATTCTGTGACTTCACACACCTCCATTCTGACTTCACTCACCTCCATTGTATGACTTCACACACCTCCATTCTGTGACTTCACACACCTCCATTCTATGACTTCACACACTTCAATTGTGACGTCACACACCTCCATTCTATGAATTCACAAATCTCCATTTTATGACTTCACACACCTCCATTCTGACTTTACACACCTCCATTCTATGACTTCACAGACCTGGAATCTGTGTCTTCAGTCACCTCCACTGTATGACTTCACACTCCTCCATTCTATGACTTCCCACACCTCCTTTCTATGACTTCACCCACCTCCCTTCTATGACCGTACACCTCCATTCGAGACTTCACACACCTCCATTGTGTGACTTCACACACTTCCATTCTGTGACCTCACACACCTCCATTCTTTGACTTCACACACCTCTATTCTATGACTTCACACACCTTCATTCTTACTTCACAAACATCCATTCTATAACCTCACACACCTCCATTCTATGATTTCACACACCTCCATTCTGTGATTCACACACCTGCATTCTGTGTTCACACACCTTAATTCTGTGACTTCACAGACCTCCATTCTGACTTCACACACCTCCCTTCTATGACTTCACACACCTCCATTCTATGACTTCACACACCTCCATTCTGTGACTTCACACACCTCCATTCTGAGTTGACACACCTCCATTCTGTGACTTCACACACCTCCATTCTGACTTCACACAGCTCCATTCTATGACTTCACACAACTCCATTCTGTGACGTCACACACCTCCATTCTATGAGTTCACACACCTCCATTCTGACTTCACACACCTCCATTCTATGACTTCACACACCTCCGTTCTGACTTCACACAGCTCCATTCTGTGACTTCACAAAACTCCATTCTGTGATTTCACACACCTCCATACTATGTCTTCACACACCTCCCTCTATGACTTCACACACCTCCATTCTGAGTTCACACACCTACATTCTGTGACTTCACACACCTCCATTCTGACTTCACACACCTTCATTTTATGACTTCACACACTTCCATTCTGTGACTTCTCACACCTCCATTCTGTGTCTTCACACACATCCATTGTGACGTCACACAACTCCATTCTATGAGTTCACACATCTCCATTCTATGATTTCACACACCTCCATTCTGACTTCACACACCTCCATTCTATGACATCACAGACCTCGAATCTGTGACTTCACTCACCTCCACTCTATGACTTCACACTCCTCCATTCTATGACTTCCCACACCTCCTTTCTATGACTTCACCCACCTCAGTCTATGACTTCACACACCTCCATTCTGACTTCACACACCTCCATTCTATGACTTCACACACCTCAATTCTATGACTTCACACACCTCCATTCTATGACTTCACACACCTCCATTCTGTGACTTCACACCTCCATTCTATGACTTCAAACACCTTCATTCTTACTTCACAAACATCCATTCTGTGACTTCACACACCTCCTTTCTGTGACTTTACACACCTTCATTCTGACTTCACACACCTCCATTCTCTGACTTCCCACACCTCAATTCTGTGACTTGACACACCTCCATTCTGACTTCACACACCTTCATTCTATGATTTCATAGACCTCCATTTTATGACTTCACACACCTCCATTCTGTGACTTCACACCCCTCCATTCTGACTTCACACCCCTCCATTCTGACTTCACACACCTCCATTCTGCCTTCACACAGCTCCATTCTATGAATTCACACACCTCCATTCTGTGACTTCACACACCACCTTTTTAACTTCACACACCTCCATTCTGTGACTTCACACACCTCCATTCTGTGACTTCACACACCTCCGTTTTGACTTCACACACTTCCAATCTGTGACTTCACACGCCTCCATTCTGTGACTTTACACACCTCTATTGTTTCACTTCACACACCTCCATTCTTTGACTTCACACACCGCCATTCCATGAATTCACAAACCTCCATTCCATGAGTTCACACACCTCCATTCTATGAGTTCACACACCTCCAATTCGACTTCACACATCTCCATTCTATGACTTCACACACCTTCATTCTTACTTCAGAAACATCCATTCTCTGACTTCACACACCTCCATTCTATGACTTCACAAACCTCCATTCTGTGACTTCACACACCTCCATTCTGACTTCACACACCTCCTTTCTATGACTTCACACACTTCCATTCTATGACGTAACACACCTCCATTCTGTGGCTTCACACACCTACATTCTGAGTTCACACACCTCCATTCTGTGACTTCACACACCTCCATTCTCTGACTTCACACCTCCATTCTGTGACTTCACACACCTCGATCCTATGACTTCACAGACCTCCATTCTATGAATTAACACAACTCAATTCTGTGCTTTCACAAACCTCCATTCTATGACTTCACACACCTCCATTCTGTGACTTTACACACCTCCATTCTGAGTTCACACACCTCCATTCTATGACTTCACAAACCTCCATTTTGAGTTCACAGACCTCCATTCTATGACTTCACACACCTCCATTCTATGACTTCACTCACCTCCATTCTGTGACTTCACACACCTCCATTCTGACTTCACTCTCCTCCATTGTATGACTTCACACACCTCCATTCTGTGACTTCACACACCTCCATTCTATGACTTCACACACTTCAATTGTGACGTCACACACCTCCATTCTATGAATTCACAAATCTCCATTCTATGACTTCACACACCTCCATTCTGACTTTACACACCTCCATTCTATGACTTCACAGACCTCAAATCTGTGTCTTCAGTCACCTCCACTGTATGACTTCACACTCCTCCATTCTATGACTTCCCACACCTCCTTTCTATGACTTCACCCACCTCCCTTCTATGACCGTACACCTCCATTCGAGACTTCACACACCTCCATTGTGTGACTTCACACACCTCCATTCTGTGACTTCACACACCTCCATTCTTTGACTTCACACACCTCTATTCTATGACTTCACACACCTTCATTCTTACTTCACAAACATCCATTCAATGACTTCACACACCTCCATTCTATGATTTCACACACCTCCATTCTGTGATTCACACACCTGCATTCTGTGTTCACACACCTCAATTCTGTGACTACACACACCTCCATTCTGACTTCACACAACTCCATTCTATGACTTCACACACCTCTATTCTATGACTTCACACACCTCCATTCTGTGACTTCACACACCTCCATTCTGAGTTGACACACTTCCATTCTGTGACTTCACACACCTCCACTCTGACTTCACAGAGCTCCATTCTATGACTTCACACAACTCCATTCTGTGACGTCACACACCTCCATTCTATGAGTTCACACACCTCCATTCTGACTTCACACACCTACATTCTGTGACTTCACACACCTCCATTCTGACTTCACACACCTTCATTTTATGACTTCACACACCTCCATTCTGAGACTTCTCACCCCTTCATTCTATGTCTTCACACACTTCCATTGTGACGTCACACAACTCCATTCTATGCGTTCACACATCTCCATTCTATGATTTGACACACCTCCATTCTGACTTCACACACCTCCATTCTATGACATCACAGACCTCGAATCTGTGACTTCACTCACCTCCACTCTATGACTTCACACTCCTCCATTCTATGAATTCCCACACCTCCTTTCTATGACTTCACCCACCTCAGTCTATGACTTCACACACCTCCATTCTGACTTCACACACCTAGATTCTATGACTTCACACACCTCAATTCTATGAGTTCACACACCTCCATTCTATGACTTCACACACCTCCATTCTGTGACTTCGCACACCTCCATTCTATGACTTCAAACACCTTCATTCTTACTTCACAAACATCCATTCTGTGACTTCACACACCTCCTTTCTGTGACTTCACACACCTTCATTCTGACTTCACACACCTCCATTCTCTGACTTCACACACCTCAATTCTGTGACTTGACACACCTGCATTCTGACTTCACACACCTCCATTCTATGACATCACAGACCTCGAATCTGTGACTTCACTCACCTCCACTCTATGACTTCACACTCCTCCATTCTATGAATTCCCACACCTCCTTTCTATGACTTCACCCACCTCAGTCTATGACTTCACACACCTCCATTCTGACTTCACACACCTAGATTCTATGACTTCACACACCTCAATTATATGAGTTCACACACCTCCATTCTATGACTTCACACACCTCCATTCTGTGACTTCGCACACCTCCATTCTATGACTTCAATCACCTTCATTCTTACTTCACAAACATCCATTCTGTGACTTCACACACCTCCTTTCTGTGACTTCACACACCTCTAATCTGTGACTTCACACCCCTCCATTCTGACTTCACACACCTCCATTCTGACTTCACACAGCTCCATTCTATGAATTCACACACCTCCATTCTGTGACTTCACACACCACCTTTTTGACTTCACACACTCCATTCTGTGACTTCACACACCTCCATTCTGTGACTTCACACACCTCCGTTTTGACTTCACACACTTCCAATCTGTGACTTCACACGTCTCCATTCTTTGACTTCACACACCTCTATTGTTTCACTTCACACACCTCCATTGTTTGACTTCACACACCGCCATTCCATGACTTCACAAACCTCCATTCTATGAGTTCACACACCTCCATTCTATGAGTTCACACACCTCCAATTTGAATTCACACATCTCCATTCTATGACGTCACACACCTTCATTCTTACTTCAGAAACATCCATTCTCTGACTTCACACACCTCCATTCTATGACTTCACAAACCTCCATTCTGTGACTTCACACACCTCCATTCTGAGTTCACACACCTCCTTTCTATGACTTCACACACTTCCATTCTATGACTTCACACACCTCCATTCTGTGGCTTCACACACCTACATTCTGAGTTCACACACCTCCATTCTGTGACTTCACACACCTCCATTCTCTGACTTCACACACCTCCATTCTGTGACTTCACACACCTCGATCCTATGACTTCACACACCTCCATTCTATGAATTAACACACCTCCATTCTGTGATTTCACAAACCTCCATTCTATGACTTCACACACCTCCATTCTGTGACTTCACACACCTCCATTCTGAGTTCACACACCTCCATTCTATGACTTCACAAACCTCCATTCTGAGTTCACAGACCTCCATTCTATGACTTCACACACCTCCATCTATGACTTCACTCACCTCCATTCTGACTTCACACACCTCCATTCTGACTTCACACACCTCCATTCTGTGGCTTCACACACCTACATTCTGTGGCTTCACACACCTACATTCTGAGTTCACACACCTCCATTCTGTGACTTCACACA
The DNA here is from genome assembly GCA_024803745.1 of Megascapheus bottae. Taxonomy (NCBI): domain Eukaryota; kingdom Metazoa; phylum Chordata; class Mammalia; order Rodentia; family Geomyidae; genus Megascapheus; species Megascapheus bottae. The sequence goes on along the minus strand of JANJXV010001253.1, from coordinate 33,405 downwards.
CCTCCATTCTGTGATTTTACACACCTCCAATCTGACTTCACACACCTCCATTCTATGACTTCACACACCTCCATTCGTTGACATCAATAAACACTATTTTTTGACTTCACACAACTCCATTTTGACTTCACACACCTCCATTCTATGAGTTCACACACCTCCATTTTATGTCTTCACACACCTCCATTATATGACTTCACACACCTTAATTCTATGACTTCACACACCTCCATTCTGTGACTTCACACACCTCCATTCTGTGACTTCACACACCTCCACTCTATGACTTCAAACACCTTCATTCTTACTTCACAAACATTCATTCTGTGATTTCACACACCTCCATTCTGACTTCACACCCCTCCATTCTGACTTCACAAACCTCCATTCTGACTTCACACAGCTCCATTCTATTAATTCACACACCTCCATTCTGTGACTTCACACACCACCTTTTTGACTTCACACACCTCCAATCTGTGACTTCACACACCTCCATTCTGTGACTTCACACACCTCTATTGTTTCACTTCACACACCTCCATTCTTTGACTTCACACACCGCCATTCCATGACTTCACAAACCTCCATTCTATGAGTTCACACCCCTCCATTCTATGAGCTCACACACCTCCAATTTGACTTCACACATCTCCAATCTATGACTTCACACACCTTCATTCTTACTTCAGAAACATCCATTCTCTGACTTCACACACCTCCATTCTATGACTTCACAAAGCTCCATTCTGTGACTTCACACATCTCCATTCTGAGTTCACACACCTCCTTTCTATGACTTCACACACTTCCAATCTATGACTTCACACACCACCATTCTGTGGTTTCACACAACTACATTCTGAGTTAACACACCTCCATTCTGTGATTTCACACACCTCCAATCAGACTTCACACACCTCCATTCTATGACTTCACACACCTGCATTCGTTGACATCAAAAACCGCCATTCTATGACTTCACACAACTCCATTTTGACTTCACACACCTCCATTCTATGAGTTCACACACCTCCATTCTGACTTCACACACCTCCATTCTATGACTTCACACACCTCCGTTCTGACTTCACACAGCTCCATTCTGTGACTTCACAAAACTCCATTCTGTGATTTCACACACCTCCATACTATGACTTCACACACCTCCATCTATGACTTCACACACCTCCATTCTGAGTTCACATACCTACATTCTGTGACTTCACACACCTCCATTCTGACTTCACACACCTTCTTTGTATGACTTCACACACCTCCATTCTGTGACTTCTCAAACCTCCATTCTAGGTCTTCACACACTTCCATTGTGACGTCACACAACTCCATTCTATGAGTTCACACATCTCCATTCTATGATTTCACACACCTCCATTCTGACTTCACACACCTCCATTCTATGACATCACAGACCTCGAATCTGTGCCTTCACTCACCTCCAGTATATGACTTCACACTCCTCCATTCTATGACTTCCCACACCTCCTTTCTATGACTTCACCCACCTCAGTCTATGACTTCACACACCTCCATTCTGACTTCAGACACCTCCATTCCATGACTTCACACACCTCAATTCTATGACTTCACAAACCTCCATTCTATGAGTTCACACACCTGCATTCTATGAGTTCACACACCTCCAATTTGACTTCACACATCTCCATTCTATGACTTCACACACTTTCATTCTTACTTCAGAAACATCCATTCTCTGACTTCACAAACCTCCATTCTATGACTTCACAAACCTCCATTCTGTGACTTCACACACCTCCATTCTGAGTTCACACACCTCCTTTCTATGACTTCACACACTTCCATTCTATGACTTCACACACCTCCATTCTGTGGCTTCACACACCTACATTCTGAGTTCACACACCTCCATTCTGTGACTTCACACACCTCCATTCTCTGACTTCACACACCTCCATTCTGTGACTTCACACACCTCGATCCAATGACTTCACACACCTCCATTCTATGAATTAACACACCTCCATTCTGTGATTTCACAAACCTCCATTCTATGACTTCACACACCTCCATTCTGACTTCACACACCTCCATTGTATGACTTCACAAACCTCCATTCTGATTTCACAGACCTCCATTCTATGACTTCACACACCTCCATTCTGAATTCACACACCTCAATTCTGTGACTTCACACACCTCCATTCTATGATTTCACACACTTCCATTCTATGACTTCACACACCTCCATTCTGTGGCTTCACACACCTACATTCTGAGTTCACACACCTCCATTCTGTGACTTCACACACCTCCATTCTGTGATTTCACACACCTCCAATCTGACTTCACACAAGTCCATTCTATGACTTCACACACCTCCATTCGTTCACATCAATAAACACTATTCTATGACTTCACACAACTCCATTTTGACGTCACACACCTCCATTCTATGAGTTTACACACCTCCATTTTATGACTTCACACACCTCCATTATATGACTTCACACACCTGAATTCTATGACTTCACACACCTCTATTCTGTGACTTCACACACCTCCATTCTGTGACTTCACACACCTCCACTCTATGACTTCAAACACCTTCATTCTTACTTCACAAACATCCATTCTGTGACTTCACACACCTCCATTCTGACTTCACACCCCTCCATTCTGACTTCACACACCTCCATTCTGACTTCACACAGCTCCATTCTATGAATTCACACACGTCCATTCTGTGACTTCACACACCACCTTTTTGACTTCACACACCTCCATTCTGTGACTTCACACACCTCCATTCTGTGACTTCACACACCTCGGTTTTGACTTCACATACTTCCAATCTGTGACTTCACACACCTCCATTCTGTGACTTCACACACCTCTATTGTTTCACTTCACACACCTCCATTCTTTAACTTCACACACCGCCATTCCATGACTTCACAAACCTCCATTCTATGAGTTCACACCCCTCCATTCTATGAGTTCACACACCTCCAATTTGACTTCACACATCTCCATTCTATGACTTCACACACCTTCATTCTTACTTCAGAAACATCCATTCTCTGACTTCACACACCTCCATTCTATGACTTCACAAACCTTCATTCTGTGACTTCACACACCTCCATTCTGAGTTCACACACCTCCTTTCTATGACTTCACACACTTCCATTCTATGACGTAACACACCTCCATTCTGTGGCTTCACACACCTACATTCTGAGTTCACACACCTCCATTCTGTGATTTCACACACCTCCAATCTGTCTTCACACACCTCCATTCTATGACTTCACACACCTCCATTCGTTGACATCAAAAACCACCATTCTATGACTTCACACAACTCCATTTTGACTTCACACACCTCCATTCTATGACTTCACACACCTCAATTCTATGACTTCACACACCTCCATTCTATGACTGCAAACACCTTCATTCTTACTTCACAAACACCCATTCTGTGACTTCACACACCTTCATTCTGACTTCACACACCTCCATTCTGTGACTTCACACACCTCAATTCTGTGACTTCCCACACCTCCATTCTGACTTCACACACCTCCATTCTATGACTTCACAAACCTCCATTCTATGACTTCACACACCTCCATTTTGTGACTTCACACACCTAAATTCTATGACTTCACACACCTCCATGGTGACTTCACACACCTCGATTCTATGAGTTCACACACCTCCATCTGACTTCACACACCTCCATTCTATGACTTCACACACCTCCGTTCTGACTTCACACAGCTCCATTCTGTGACTTCAGAAAACTCCATTCTGTGATTTCACACACCTCCATACTATGACTTCACACACCTCCATCCATGATTTCACACACCTCCATTCTGAGTTCACACACCTACATTCTGTGACTTCACACACCTCCATTCTGACTTCACACACCTTCTTTGTATGACTTCACACACCTCCATTCTTTGACTTCTCACACCTCCATTCTATGTCTTCACACACTTCCATTGTGACGTCACACAACTCCATTCTATGAGTTCACACATCTCCATTCTATGATTTCACACACCTCCATTCTGACTTCACACACCTCCATTCTATGACATCACAGACCTCGAATCTGTGACTTCACTCACCTCCACTATATGACTTCACACTCCTCCATTCTATGACTTCCCACACTTCCTTTCTATGACTTCACCCACCTCAGTCTATGACTTCACACGCCTCCATTCTGACTTCAGACACCTCCATTCCATGACTTCACACACCTCAATTCTATGACTTCACACACCTCCATTCTATGACTTCACACACCTCCATTCTGTGACTTCACACACCTCCATTCTATGACTTCAAACACCTTCATTCTTACTTCACAAACATCCATTCTCTGACTTCACACACCTCCTTTCTGTGACTTCACACACCTTCATTCTGACTTCACACACCTCCATTCTCTGACTTCACACACCTCAATTCTGTGACTTGACACACCTCCATTCTGACTTCACACACCTCCATTCTATGATTTCACAAACCTCCATTCTATGACTTCACACACCTCCATTCTGTGACTTCACACCCCTCCATTCTGACTTCACACCCCTCCATTCTGACTTCACACACCTCCATTCTGACTTCACACAGCTCCATTCTATGAATTCACACACCTCCATTCTGTGACTTCACACACCTCCATTCTGTGACTTCACACACCTCCGTTTTGACTTCACACACTTCCAATCTGTGACTTCACACGCCTCCATTCTGTGACTTCACACACCTCCATTCTGACTTCACACACCTCAATTCTGTGATTTCACACACCTCCATTCTATGATTTCACACACTTCCATTCTATGACTTCACACACCTCCATTCTGTGGCTTCACACACCTACATTCTGAGTTCACACACCTCCATTCTGTGACTTCACACACCTCCATTCTGTGATTTCACACACCTCCAATCTGACTTCACACACCTCCATTCTATGACTTCACACACCTCCATTCGTTGACATCAATAAACACTATTCTATGACTTCACACAACTCCATTTTGACTTCACACACCTCCATTCTATGAGTTCACACACCTCCATTTTATGACTTCACACACCTCCATTATATAACTTCACACACCTCAATTCTATGACTTCACACACCTCCATTCTGTGACTTCACACAACTCCATTCTGTGACTTCACACACCTCCACTCTATGACTTCAAACACCTTCATTCTTACTTCACAAACATCCATTCTGTGACTTCACACACCTCCATTCTGTGGCTTCACACACCTACATTCTGAGTTCACACACCTCCATTCTGTGACTTCACACACCTCCATTCTCTGACTTCACACACCTCCATTCTGTGACTTCACACACCTCGATCCAATGACTTCACACACCTCCATTCTATGAATTAACACACCTCCATTCTGTGATTTCACAAACCTCCATTCTATGACTTCACACACCTCCATTCTGACTTCACACACCTCCATTCTATGACTTCACAAACCTCCATTCTGATTTCACAGACCTCCATTCTATGACTTCACACACCTCCATTCTGACTTCACACACCTCAATTCTGTGACTTCACACACCTCCATTCTATGATTTCACACACTTCCATTGTATGACTTCACACACCTCCATTCTGTGGCTTTACACACCTACATTCTGAGTTCACACACCTCCATTCTGTGACTTCACACACCTCCATTCTGTGATTTCACACACCTCCAATCTGACTTCACACAAGTCCATTCTATGACTTCACACACCTCCATTCGTTCACATCAATAAACACTATTCTATGACTTCACACAACTCCATTTTGACTTCACACACCTCCATTCTATGAGTTCACACACCTCCATTTTATGACTTCACACACCTCCATTATATGACTTCACACACCTGAATTCTATGACTTCACACACCTCTATTCTGTGACTTCACACACCTCCATTCTGTGACTTCACACACCTCCACTCTATGACTTCAAACACCTTCATTCTTACTTCACAAACATCCATTCTGTGACTTCACACACCTCCATTCTGACTTCACACCCCTCCATTCTGACTGCACACACCTCCATTCTGACTTCACACAGCTCCATTCTATGAATTCACACACGTCCATTCTGTGACTTCACACACCACCTTTTTGACTTCACACACCTCCATTCTGTGACTTCACACACCTCCATTCTGTGACTTCACACACCTCGGTTTTGACTTCACATACTTCCAATCTGTGACTTCACACACCTCCATTCTGTGACTTCACACACCTCTATTGTTTCACTTCACACACCTCCATTCTTTAACTTCACACACCGCCATTCCATGACTTCACAAACCTCCATTCTATGAGTTCACACCCCTCCATTCTATGAGTTCACACACCTCCAATTTGACTTCACACATCTCCATTCTATGACTTCACACACCTTCATTCTTACTTCAGAAACATCCATTCTCTGACTTCACACACCTCCATTCTATGACTTCACAAACCTTCATTCTGTGACTTCACACACCTCCATTCTGAGTTCACACACCTCCTTTCTATGACTTCACACACTTCCATTCTATGACGTAACACACCTCCATTCTGTGGCTTCACACACCTACATTCTGAGTTCACACACCTCCATTCTGTGATTTCACACACCTCCAATCTGTCTTCACACACCTCCATTCTATGACTTCACACACCTCCATTCGTTGACATCAAAAACCACCATTCTATGACTTCACACAACTCCATTTTGACTTCACACACCTCCATTCTATGACTTCACACACCTCAATTCTATGACTTCACACACCTCCATTCTATGACTGCAAACACCTTCATTCTTACTTCACAAACACCCATTCTGTGACTTCACACACCTTCATTCTGACTTCACACACCTCCATTCTGTGACTTCACACACCTCAATTCTGTGACTTCCCACACCTCCATTCTGACTTCACACACCTCCATTCTATGACTTCACACACCTCCATTCTATGACTTCACACACCTCCATTTTGTGACTTCACACACCTAAATTCTATGACTTCACACACCTCCATGGTGACTTCACACACCTCCATTCTATGAGTTCACACACCTCCATCTGACTTCACACACCTCCATTCTATGACTTCACACACCTCCGTTCTGACTTCACACAGCTCCATTCTGTGACTTCAGAAAACTCCATTCTGTGATTTCACACACCTCCATACTATGACTTCACACACCTCCATCCATGATTTCACACACCTCCATTCTGAGTTCACACACCTACATTCTGTGACTTCACACACCTCCATTCTGACTTCACACACCTTCTTTGTATGACTTCACACACCTCCATTCTTTGACTTCTCACACCTCCATTCTATGTCTTCACACACTTCCATTGTGACGTCACACAACTCCATTCTATGAGTTCACACATCTCCATTCTATGATTTCACACACCTCCATTCTGACTTCACACACCTCCATTCTATGACATCACAGACCTCGAATCTGTGACTTCACTCACCTCCACTATATGACTTCACACTCCTCCATTCTATGACTTCCCACACTTCCTTTCTATGACTTCACCCACCTCAGTCTATGACTTCACACACCTCCATTCTGACTTCAGACACCTCCATTCCATGACTTCACACACCTCAATTCTATGACTTCACACACCTCCATTCTATGACTTCACACACCTCCATTCTGTGACTTCACACACCTCCATTCTATGACTTCAAACACCTTCATTCTTACTTCACAAACATCCATTCTCTGACTTCACACACCTCCTTTCTGTGACTTCACACACCTTCATTCTGACTTCACACACCTCCATTCTCTGACTTCACACACCTCAATTCTGTGACTTGACACACCTCCATTCTGACTTCACACACCTCCATTCTATGATTTCACAAACCTCCATTCTATGACTTCACACACCTCCATTCTGTGACTTCACACCCCTCCATTCTGACTTCACACCCCTCCATTCTGACTTCACACACCTCCATTCTGACTTCACACAGCTCCATTCTATGAATTCACACACCTCCATTCTGTGACTTCACACACCTCCATTCTGTGACTTCACACACCTCCGTTTTGACTTCACACACTTCCAATGTGTGACTTCACACGCCTCCATTCTGTGACTTCACACACCTCCATTCTGACTTCACACACCTCAATTCTGTGATTTCACACACCTCCATTCTATGATTTCACACACTTCCATTCTATGACTTCACACACCTCCATTCTGTGGCTTCACACACCTACATTCTGAGTTCACACACCTCCATTCTGTGACTTCACACACCTCCATTCTGTGATTTCACACACCTCCAATCTGACTTCACACACCTCCATTCTATGACTTCACACACCTCCATTCGTTGACATCAATAAACACTATTCTATGACTTCACACAACTCCATTTTGACTTCACACACCTCCATTCTATGAGTTCACACACCTCCATTTTATGACTTCACACACCTCCATTATATAACTTCACACACCTCAATTCTATGACTTCACACACCTCCATTCTGTGACTTCACACACCTCCATTCTGTGACTTCACACACCTCCACTCTATGACTTCAAACACCTTCATTCTTACTTCACAAACATCCATTCTGTGGCTTCACACACCTCCATTCTCTGACTTCACACACCTCCATTCTGTGACTTCACACACCTCGATCCAATGACTTCACACACCTCCATTCTATGAATTAACACACCTCCATTCTGTGATTTCACAAACCTCCATTCTATGACTTCAGACACCTCCATTCTGACTTCACACACCTCCATTCTATGACTTCACAAACCTCCATTCTGATTTCACAGACCTCCATTCTATGACTTCACACACCTCCATTCTGAATTCACACACCTCAATTCTGTGACTTCACACACCTCCATTCTATGATTTCACACACTTCCATTCTATGACTTCACACACCTCCATTCTGTGGCTTTACACTCCTACATTCTGAGTTCACACACCTCCATTCTGTGACTTCACACACCTCCATTCTGTGATTTCACACACCTCCAATCTGACTTCACACAAGTCCATTCTATGACTTCACACACCTCCATTCGTTCACATCAATAAACACTATTCTAGGACTTCACACAACTCCATTTTGACTTCACACACCTCCATTCTATGAGTTCACACACCTCCATTTTATGACTTCACACACCTCCATTATATGACTTCACACACCTGAATTCTATGACTTCACACACCTCTATTCTGTGACTTCACACACCTCCATTCTGTGACTTCACACACCTCCACTCTATGACTTCAAACACCTTCATTCTTACTTCACAAACATCCATTCTGTGACTTCACACACCTCCATTCTGACTTCACACCCCTCCATTCTGACTTCACACACCTCCATTCTGACTTCACACAGCTCCATTCTATGAATTCACACACGTCCATTCTGTGACTTCACACACCCCCTTTTTGACTTCACACACCTCCATTCTGTGACTTCACACACCTCCATTCTGTGACTTCACACACCTCGGTTTTGACTTCACACACTTCCAATCTGTGACTTCACACACCTGCATTCTTTGACTTCACACACCTCTATTGTTTCACTTCACACAACTCCATTCTTTAACTTCACACACCGCCATTCCATGACTTCACACCCCTCCATTCTATGAGTTCACACACCTCCAATTTGACTTCACACATCTCCATTCTATGACTTCACACACCTTCATTCTTACTTCAGAAATATCCATTCTCTGACTTCACACACCTCCATTCTATGACTTCGCAAACCTTCATTCTGTGACTTCACACACCTCCATTCTGAGTTCACACACCTCCTTTCTATGACTTCACACACTTCCATTCTATGACGTCACACACCTCCATTCTGTGGCTTCACACACCTACATTCTGAGTTCACACACCTCCATTCTGTGATTTCACACACCTCCAATCTGACTTCACACACCTCCATTCTATGACTTCACACACCTCCATTCGTTGACATCAAAAACCACCATTCTATGACTTCACACAACTCCATTTTGACTTCACACACCTCCATTCTATGACTTCACACACCTCACTTCTATGACTTCACACACCTCCATTCTGTGACTTCACACACCTCCATTCTATGACTTCAAACACCTTCATTCTTACTTCACAAACATCCATTCTCTGACTTCACACACCTCCTTTCTGTGACTTCACACACCTTCATTCTGACTTCACACACCTCCATTCTCTGACTTCACACACCTCAATTCTGTGACTTGACACACCTCCATTCTGACTTCACACACCTCCATTCTATGATTTCACAAACCTCCATTCTATGACTTCACACACCTCCATTCTGTGACTTCACACCCCTCCATTCTGACTTCACACCCCTCCATTCTGACTTCACACACCTCCATTCTGACTTCACACAGCTCCATTCTATGAATTCACACACCTCCATTCTGTGACTTCACACACCTCCATTCTGTGACTTCACACACCTCCGTTTTGACTTCACACACTTCCAATCTGTGACTTCACACGCCTCCATTCTGTGACTTCACACACCTCCATTCTGACTTCACACACCTCAATTCTGTGATTTCACACACCTCCATTCTATGATTTCACACACTTCCATTCTATGACTTCACACACCTCCATTCTGTGGCTTCACACACCTACATTCTGAGTTCACACACCTCCATTCTGTGACTTCACACACCTCCATTCTGTGATTTCACACACCTCCAATCTGACTTCACACACCTCCATTCTATGACTTCACACACCTCCATTCGTTGACATCAATAAACACTATTCTATGACTTCACACAACTCCATTTTGACTTCACACACCTCCATTCTATGAGTTCACACACCTCCATTTTATGACTTCACACACCTCCATTATATAACTTCACACACCTCAATTCTATGACTTCACACACCTCCATTCTGTGACTTCACACACCTCCATTCTGTGACTTCACACACCTCCACTCTATGACTTCAAACACCTTCATTCTTACTTCACAAACATCCATTCTGTGACTTCACACACCTCCATTTTGTGGCTTCACACACCTACATTCTGAGTTCACACACCTCCATTCTGTGACTTCACACACCTCCATTCTCTGACTTCACACACCTCCATTCTGTGACTTCACACACCTCGATCCAATGACTTCACACACCTCCATTCTATGAATTAACACACCTCCATTCTGTGATTTCACAAACCTCCATTCTATGACTTCACACACCTCCATTCTGACTTCACACACCTCCATTCTATGACTTCACAAACCTCCATTCTGATTTCACAGACCTCCATTCTATGACTTCACACACCTCCATTCTGACTTCACACACCTCAATTCTGTGACTTCACACACATCCATTCTATGATTTCACACACTTCCATTGTATGACTTCACACACCTCCATTCTGTGGCTTTACACACCTACATTCTGAGTTCACACACCTCCATTCTGTGACTTCACACACCTCCATTCTGTGATTTCACACACCTCCAATCTGACTTCACACAAGTCCATTCTATGACTTCACACACCTCCATTCGTTGACATCAATAAACACTATTCTATGACTTCACACAACTCCATTTTGACTTCACACACCTCCATTCTATGAGTTCACACACCTCCATTTTATGACTTCACACACCTCCATTATATGACTTCACACACCTGAATTCTATGACTTCACACACCTCTATTCTGTGACTTCACACACCTCCATTCTGTGACTTCACACACCTCCACTCTATGACTTCAAACACCTTCATTCTTACTTCACAAACATCCATTCTGTGACTTCACACACCTCCATTCTGACTTCACACCCCTCCATTCTGACTTCACACACCTCCATTCTGACTTCACACAGCTCCATTCTATGAATTCACACACGTCCATTCTGTGACTTCACACACCACCTTTTTGACTTCACACACCTCCATTCTGTGACTTCACACACCTCCATTCTGTGACTTCACACACCTCGGTTTTGACTTTACACACTTCCAATCTGTGACTTCACACACCTCCATTCTGTGACTTCACACACCTCTATTGTTTCACTTCACACACCTCCATTCTTTAACTTCACACACCGCCATTCCATGACTTCACAAACCTCCATTCTATGAGTTCACACCCCTCCATTCTATGAGTTCACACACCTCCAATTTGACTTCACACATCTCCATTCTATGACTTCACACACCTTCATTCTTACTTCAGAAACATCCATTCTCTGACTTCACACACCTCCATTCTATGACTTCACAAACCTTCATTCTGTGACTTCACACACCTCCATTCTGAGTTCACACACCTCCTTTCTATGACTTCACACACTTCCATTCTATGACGTAACACACCTCCATTCTGTGGCTTCACACACCTACATTCTGAGTTCACACACCTCCATTCTGTGATTTCACACACCTCCAATCTGACTTCACACACCTCCATTCTATGACTTCACACACCTCCATTCGTTGACATCAAAAACCACCATTCTATGACTTCACACAACTCCATTTTGACTTCACACACCTCCATTCTATGACTTCACACACCTCAATTCTATGACTTCACACACCTCCATTCTATGACTGCAAACACCTTCATTCTTACTTCACAAACACCCATTCTGTGACTTCACACACCTTCATTCTGACTTCACACACCTCCATTCTGTGACTTCACACACCTCAATTCTGTGACTTCCCACACCTCCATTCTGACTTCACACACCTCCATTCTATGACTTCACACACCTCCATTCTATGACTTCACACACCTCCATTTTGTGACTTCACACACCTAAATTCTATGACTTCACACACCTCCATGGTGACTTCACACACCTCCATTCTATGAGTTCACACACCTCCATCTGACTTCACACACCTCCATTCTATGACTTCACACACCTCCGTTCTGACTTCACACAGCTCCATTCTGTGACTTCAGAAAACTCCATTCTGTGATTTCACACACCTCCATACTATGACTTCACACACCTCCATCCATGATTTCACACACCTCCATTCTGAGTTCACACACCTACATTCTGTGACTTCACACACCTCCATTCTGACTTCACACACCTTCTTTGTATGACTTCACACACCTCCATTCTTTGACTTCTCACACCTCCATTCTATGTCTTCACACACTTCCATTGTGACGTCACACAACTCCATTCTATGAGTTCACACATCTCCATTCTATGATTTCACACACCTCCATTCTGACTTCACACACCTCCATTCTATGACATCACAGACCTCGAATCTGTGACTTCACTCACCTCCACTATATGACTTCACACTCCTCCATTCTATGACTTCCCACACTTCCTTTCTATGACTTCACCCACCTCAGTCTATGACTTCACACACCTCCATTCTGACTTCAGACACCTCCATTCCATGACTTCACACACCTCAATTCTATGACTTCACACACCTCCATTCTATGACTTCACACACCTCCATTCTGTGACTTCACACACCTCCATTCTATGACTTCAAACACCTTCATTCTTACTTCACAAACATCCATTCTGTGACTTCACACACCTCCTTTCTGTGACTTCACACACCTTCATTCTGACTTCACACACCTCCATTCTCTGACTTCACACACCTCAATTCTGTGACTTGACACACCTCCATTCTGACTTCACACACCTCCATTCTATGATTTCACAAACCTCCATTCTATGACTTCACACACCTCCATTCTGTGACTTCACACCCCTCCATTCTGACTTCACACACCTCCATTCTGACTTCACACAGCTCCATTCTATGAATTCACACACCTCCATTCTGTGACTTCACACACCTCCATTCTGTGACTTCACACACCTCCGTTTTGACTTCACACACTTCCAATCTGTGACTTCACACGCCTCCATTCTGTGACTTCACACACCTCCATTCTGACTTCACACACCTCAATTCTGTGATTTCACACACCTCCATTCTATGATTTCACACACTTCCATTCTATGACTTCACACACCTCCATTCTGTGGCTTCACACACCTACATTCTGAGTTCACACACCTCCATTCTGTGACTTCACACACCTCCATTCTGTGATTTCACACACCTCCAATCTGACTTCACACACCTCCATTCTATGACTTCACACACCTCCATTCGTTGACATCAATAAACACTATTCTATGACTTCACACAACTCCATTTTGACTTCACACACCTCCATTCTATGAGTTCACACACCTCCATTTTATGACTTCACACACCTCCATTATATAACTTCAAACACCTCAATTCTATGACTTCACACACCTCCATTCTGTGACTTCACACACCTCCATTCTGTGACTTCACACACCTCCACTCTATGACTTCAAACACCTTCATTCTTACTTCACAAACATCCATTCTGTGACTTCACACACCTCCATTCTGTGGCTTCACACACCTACATTCTGAGTTCACACACCTCCATTCTGTGACTTCACACACCTCCATTCTCTGACTTCACACACCTCCATTCTGTGACTTCACACACCTCGATCCAATGACTTCACACACCTCCATTCTATGAATTAACACACCTCCATTCTGTGATTTCACAAACCTCCATTCTATGACTTCACACACCTCCATTCTGACTTCACACACCTCCATTCTATGACTTCACAAACCTCCATTCTGATTTCACAGACCTCCATTCTATGACTTCACACACCTCCATTCTGACTTCACACACCTCAATTCTGTGACTTCACACACCTCCATTCTATGATTTCACACACTTCCATTGTATGACTTCACACACCTCCATTCTGTGGCTTTACACACCTACATTCTGAGTTCACACACCTCCATTCTGTGACTTCACACACCTCCATTCTGGGATTTCACACACCTCCAATCTGACTTCACACAAGTCCATTCTATGACTTCACACACCTCCATTCGTTCACATCAATAAACACTATTCTAGGACTTCACACAACTCCATTTTGACTTCACACACCTCCATTCTATGAGTTCACACACCTCCATTTTATGACTTCACACACCTCCATTATATGACTTCACACACCTGAATTCTATGACTTCACACACCTCTATTCTGTGACTTCACACACCTCCATTCTGTGACTTCACACACCTCCACTCTATGACTTCAAACACCTTCATTCTTACTTCACAAACATCCATTCCGTGACTTCACACACCTCCATTCTGACTTCACACCCCTCCATTCTGACTTCACACACCTCCATTCTGACTTCACACAGCTCCATTCTATGAATTCACACACGTCCATTCTGTGACTTCACACACCACCTTTTTGACTTCACACACCTCCATTCTGTGACTTCACACACCTCCATTCTGTGACTTCACACACCTCGGTTTTGACTTCACACACTTCCAATCTGTGACTTCACACACCTCCATTCTGTGACTTCACACATCTCTATTGTTTCACTTCACACACCTCCATTCTTTAACTTCACACACCGCCATTCCATGACTTCACAAACCTCCATTCTATGAGTTCACACCCCTCCATTCTATGAGTTCACACACCTCCAATTTGACTTCACACATCTCCATTCTATGACTTCACACACCTTCATTCTTACTTCAGAAACATCCATTCTCTGACTTCACACACCTCCATTCTATGACTTCACAAACCTTCATTCTGTGACTTCACACACCTCCATTCTGAGTTCACACACCTCCTTTCTATGACTTCACACACTTCCATTCTATGACGTAACACACCTCCATTCTGTGGCTTCACACACCTACATTCTGAGTTCACACACCTCCATTCTGTGATTTCACACACCTCCAATCTGACTTCACACACCTCCATTCTATGACTTCACACACCTCCATTCGTTGACATCAAAAACCACCATTCTATGACTTCACACAACTCCATTTTGACTTCACACACCTCCATTCTATGACTTCACACACCTCAATTCTATGACTTCACACACCTCCATTCTATGACTGCAAACACCTTCATTCTTACTTCACAAACACCCATTCTGTGACTTCACACACCTTCATTCTGACTTCACACACCTCCATTCTCTGACTTCACACACCTCCATTCTGTGACTTCACACACCTCGATCCAATGACTTCACACACCTCCATTCTATGAATTAACACACCTCCATTCTGTGATTTCACAAACCTCCATTCTATAACTTCACACACCTCCATTCTGACTTCACACACCTCCATTCTATGACTTCACAAACCTCCATTCTGATTTCACAGACCTCCATTCTATGACTTCACACACCTCCATTCTGACTTCACACACCTCAATTCTGTGACTTCACACACCTCCATTGTATGATTTCACACACTTCCATTGTATGACTTCACACACCTCCATTCTGTGGCTTTACACACCTATATTCTGAGTTCACACACCTCCATTCTGTGATTTCACACACCTCCAATCTGACTTCACACACCTCCATTCTATGACTTCACACACCTCCATTCGTTGACATCAAAAACCACCATTCTATGACTTCACACAACTCCATTTTGACTTCACACACCTCCATTCTATGACTTCACACACCTCAATTCTATGACTTCACACACCTCCATTCTATGACTGCAAACACCTTCATTCTTACTTCACAAACACCCATTCTGTGACTTCACACACCTTCATTCTGACTTCACACACCTCCATTCTGTGACTTCACACACCTCAATTCTGTGACTTCCCACACCTCCATTCTGACTTCACACACCTCCATTCTATGACTTCACACACCTCCATTCTATGACTTCACACACCTCCATTTTGTGACTTCACACACCTAAATTCTATGACTTCACACACCTCCATGGTGACTTCACACACCTCCATTCTATGAGTTCACACACCTCCATCTGACTTCACACACCTCCATTCTATGACTTCACACACCTCCGTTCTGACTTCACACAGCTCCCTTCTGTGACTTCAGAAAACTCCATTCTGTGATTTCACACACCTCCATACTATGACTTCACACACCTCCATCCATGATTTCACACACCTCCATTCTGAGTTCACACACCTACATTCTGTGACTTCACACACCTCCATTCTGACTTAACACACCTTCTTTTTATGACTTCACACACCTCCATTCTTTGACTGCTCACACCTCCATTCTATGTCTTCACACACTTCCATTGTGACGTCACACAACTCCATTCTATGAGTTCACACATCTCCATTCTATGATTTCACACACCTCCATTCTGACTTCACACACCTCCATTCTATGACATCACAGACCTCGAATCTGTTATTCACTCACCTCCACTATATGACTTCACACTCCTCCATTCTATGACTTCCCACACTTCCTTTCTATGACTTCACCCACCTCAGTCTATGACTTCACACACCTCCATTCTGACTTCAGACACCTCCATTCCATGACTTCACACACCTCAATTCTATGACTTCACACACCTCCATTCTATGACTTCACACACCTCCATTCTGTGACTTCACACACCTCCATTCTATGACTTCAAACACCTTCATTCTTACTTCACAAACATCCATTCTGTGACTTCACACACCTCCTTTCTGTGACTTCACACACCTTCATTCTGACTTCACACACCTCCATTCTCTGACTTCACACACCTCAATTCTGTGACTTGACACACCTCCATTCTGACTTCACACACCTCCATTCTATGATTTCACAAACCTCCATTCTATGACTTCACACACCTCCATTCTGTGACTTCACACAACTCCATTCTATGACTTCAAACACCTTCATTCTTACTTCACAAACATCCATTCTCTGACTTCACACACCCCATTTCTGTGACTTCACACACCTTCATTCTGACTTCACACACCTCCATTCTCTGACTTCACACACCTCAATTCTGTGACTTGACACACCTCCATTCTTACTTCACACACCTCCATTCTATGATTTCACAAACCTCCATTCTATGACTTCACACACCTCCATTCTGTGACTTCACACCCCTCCATTCTGACTTCACACCCCTCCATTCTGACTTCACACACCTCCATTCTGACTTCACACAGCTCCATTCTATGAATTCACACACCTCCATTCTGTGACTTCACACACCTCCATTCTGTGACTTCACACACCTCCGTTTTGACTTCACACACTTCCAATCTGTGACTTCACACGCCTCCATTCTGTGACTTCACACACCTCCATTCTGACTTCACACACCTCAATTCTGTGATTTCACACACCTCCATTCTATGATTTCACACACTTCCATTCTATGACTTCACACACCTCCATTCTGTGGCTTCACACACCTACATTCTGAGTTCACACACCTCCATTCTGTGACTTCACACACCTCCATTCTGTGATTTCACACACCTCCAATCTGACTTCACACACCTCCATTCTATGACTTCACACACCTCCATTCGTTGACATCAATAAACACTATTCTATGACTTCACACAACTCCATTTTGACTTCACACACCTCCATTCTATGAGTTCACACACCTCCATTTTATGACTTCACACACCTCCATTATATAACTTCACACACCTCAATTCTATGACTTCACACACCTCCATTCTATGAATTAACACACCTCCATTCTGTGATTTCACAAACCTCCATTCTATGACTTCACACACCTCCATTCTGACTTCACACACCTCCATTCTATGACTTCACAAACCTCCATTCTGATTTCACAGACCTCCATTCTATGACTTCACACACCTCCATTCTGACTTCACACACCTCAATTCTGTGACTTCACACACCTCCATTCTATGATTTCACACACTTCCATTGTATGACTTCACACACCTCCATTCTGTGGCTTTACACACCTACATTCTGAGTTCACACACCTCCATTCTGTGACTTCACACACCTCCATTCTGGGATTTCACACACCTCCAATCTGACTTCACACAAGTCCATTCTATGACTTCACACACCTCCATTCGTTCACATCAATAAACACTATTCTAGGACTTCACACAACTCCATTTTGACTTCACACACCTCCATTCTATGAGTTCACACACCTCCATTTTATGACTTCACACACCTCCATTATATGACTTCACACACCTGAATTCTATGACTTCACACACCTCTATTCTGTGACTTCACACACCTCCATTCTGTGACTTCACACACCTCCACTCTATGACTTCAAACACCTTCATTCTTACTTCACAAACATCCATTCCGTGACTTCACACACCTCCATTCTGACTTCACACCCCTCCATTCTGACTTCACACACCTCCATTCTGACTTCACACAGCTCCATTCTATGAATTCACACACGTCCATTCTGTGACTTCACACACCACCTTTTTGACTTCACACACCTCCATTCTGTGACTTCACACACCTCCATTCTGTGACTTCACACACCTCGGTTTTGACTTCACACACTTCCAATCTGTGACTTCACACACCTCCATTCTGTGACTTCACACATCTCTATTGTTTCACTTCACACACCTCCATTCTTTAACTTCACACACCGCCATTCCATGACTTCACAAACCTCCATTCTATGAGTTCACACCCCTCCATTCTATGAGTTCACACACCTCCAATTTGACTTCACACATCTCCATTCTATGACTTCACACACCTTCATTCTTACTTCAGAAACATCCATTCTCTGACTTCACACACCTCCATTCTATGACTTCACAAACCTTCATTCTGTGACTTCACACACCTCCATTCTGAGTTCACACACCTCCTTTCTATGACTTCACACACTTCCATTCTATGACGTAACACACCTCCATTCTGTGGCTTCACACACCTACATTCTGAGTTCACACACCTCCATTCTGTGATTTCACACACCTCCAATCTGACTTCACACACCTCCATTCTATGACTTCACACACCTCCATTCGTTGACATCAAAAACCACCATTCTATGACTTCACACAACTCCATTTTGACTTCACACACCTCCATTCTATGACTTCACACACCTCAATTCTATGACTTCACACACCTCCATTCTATGACTGCAAACACCTTCATTCTTACTTCACAAACACCCATTCTGTGACTTCACACACCTTCATTCTGACTTCACACACCTCCATTCTCTGACTTCACACACCTCCATTCTGTGACTTCACACACCTCGATCCAATGACTTCACACACCTCCATTCTATGAATTAACACACCTCCATTCTGTGATTTCACAAACCTCCATTCTATAACTTCACACACCTCCATTCTGACTTCACACACCTCCATTCTATGACTTCACAAACCTCCATTCTGATTTCACAGACCTCCATTCTATGACTTCACACACCTCCATTCTGACTTCACACACCTCAATTCTGTGACTTCACACACCTCCATTGTATGATTTCACACACTTCCATTGTATGACTTCACACACCTCCATTCTGTGGCTTTACACACCTATATTCTGAGTTCACACACCTCCATTCTGTGATTTCACACACCTCCAATCTGACTTCACACACCTCCATTCTATGACTTCACACACCTCCATTCGTTGACATCAAAAACCACCATTCTATGACTTCACACAACTCCATTTTGACTTCACACACCTCCATTCTATGACTTCACACACCTCAATTCTATGACTTCACACACCTCCATTCTATGACTGCAAACACCTTCATTCTTACTTCACAAACACCCATTCTGTGACTTCACACACCTTCATTCTGACTTCACACACCTCCATTCTGTGACTTCACACACCTCAATTCTGTGACTTCCCACACCTCCATTCTGACTTCACACACCTCCATTCTATGACTTCACACACCTCCATTCTATGACTTCACACACCTCCATTTTGTGACTTCACACACCTAAATTCTATGACTTCACACACCTCCATGGTGACTTCACACACCTCCATTCTATGAGTTCACACACCTCCATCTGACTTCACACACCTCCATTCTATGACTTCACACACCTCCGTTCTGACTTCACACAGCTCCCTTCTGTGACTTCAGAAAACTCCATTCTGTGATTTCACACACCTCCATACTATGACTTCACACACCTCCATCCATGATTTCACACACCTCCATTCTGAGTTCACACACCTACATTCTGTGACTTCACACACCTCCATTCTGACTTAACACACCTTCTTTTTATGACTTCACACACCTCCATTCTTTGACTGCTCACACCTCCATTCTATGTCTTCACACACTTCCATTGTGACGTCACACAACTCCATTCTATGAGTTCACACATCTCCATTCTATGATTTCACACACCTCCATTCTGACTTCACACACCTCCATTCTATGACATCACAGACCTCGAATCTGTTATTCACTCACCTCCACTATATGACTTCACACTCCTCCATTCTATGACTTCCCACACTTCCTTTCTATGACTTCACCCACCTCAGTCTATGACTTCACACACCTCCATTCTGACTTCAGACACCTCCATTCCATGACTTCACACACCTCAATTCTATGACTTCACACACCTCCATTCTATGACTTCACACACCTCCATTCTGTGACTTCACACACCTCCATTCTATGACTTCAAACACCTTCATTCTTACTTCACAAACATCCATTCTGTGACTTCACACACCTCCTTTCTGTGACTTCACACACCTTCATTCTGACTTCACACACCTCCATTCTCTGACTTCACACACCTCAATTCTGTGACTTGACACACCTCCATTCTGACTTCACACACCTCCATTCTATGATTTCACAAACCTCCATTCTATGACTTCACACACCTCCATTCTGTGACTTCACACAACTCCATTCTATGACTTCAAACACCTTCATTCTTACTTCACAAACATCCATTCTCTGACTTCACACACCCCATTTCTGTGACTTCACACACCTTCATTCTGACTTCACACACCTCCATTCTCTGACTTCACACACCTCAATTCTGTGACTTGACACACCTCCATTCTTACTTCACACACCTCCATTCTATGATTTCACAAACCTCCATTCTATGACTTCACACACCTCCATTCTGTGACTTCACACCCCTCCATTCTGACTTCACACCCCTCCATTCTGACTTCACACACCTCCATTCTGACTTCACACAGCTCCATTCTATGAATTCACACACCTCCATTCTGTGACTTCACACACCTCCATTCTGTGACTTCACACACCTCCGTTTTGACTTCACACACTTCCAATCTGTGACTTCACACGCCTCCATTCTGTGACTTCACACACCTCCATTCTGACTTCACACACCTCAATTCTGTGATTTCACACACCTCCATTCTATGATTTCACACACTTCCATTCTATGACTTCACACACCTCCATTCTGTGGCTTCACACACCTACATTCTGAGTTCACACACCTCCATTCTGTGACTTCACACACCTCCATTCTGTGATTTCACACACCTCCAATCTGACTTCACACACCTCCATTCTATGACTTCACACACCTCCATTCGTTGACATCAATAAACACTATTCTATGACTTCACACAACTCCATTTTGACTTCACACACCTCCATTCTATGAGTTCACACACCTCCATTTTATGACTTCACACACCTCCATTATATAACTTCACACACCTCAATTCTATGACTTCACACACCTCCATTCTGTGACTTCACACACCTCCATTCTGTGACTTCACACACCTCCACTCTATGACTTCAAACACCTTCATTCTTACTTCACAAACATCCATTCTGTGACTTCACACACCTCCATTCTGTGGCTTCACACACCTACATTCTGAGTTCACACACCTCCATTCTGTGACTTCACACACCTCCATTCTCTGACTTCACACACCTCCATTCTGTGACTTCACACACCTCGATCCAATGACTTCACACACCTCCATTCTATGAATTAACACACCTCCATTCTGTGATTTCACAAACCTCCATTCTATGACTTCACACACCTCCATTCTGACTTCACACACCTCCATTCTATGACTTCACAAACCTCCATTCTGATTTCACAGACCTCCATTCTATGACTTCACACACCTCCATTCTGACTTCACACACCTCAATTCTGTGACTTCACACACCTCCATTCTATGATTTCACACACTTCCATTGTATGACTTCACACACCTCCATTCTGTGGCTTTACACACCTACATTCTGAGTTCACACACCTCCATTCTGTGACTTCACACACCTCCATTCTGTGATTTCACACACCTCCAATCTGACTTCACACAAGTCCATTCTATGACTTCACACACCTCCACTCGTTCACATCAATAAACACTATTCTATGACTTCACACAACTCCATTTTGACTTCACACACCTCCATTCTATGAGTTCACACACCTCCATTTTATGACTTCACACACCTCCATTATATGACTTCACACACCTGAATTCTATGACTTCACACACCTCTATTCTGTGACTTCACACACCTACATTCTGTGACTTCACACACCTCCACTCCATGACTTCAAACACCTTCATTCTTACTTCACAAACATCCATTCTGTGACTTCACACACCTCCATTCTGACTTCACACCCCTCCATTCTGACTTCACACACCTCCATTCTGACTTCACACAGCTCCATTCTATGAATTCACACACGTCCATTCTGTGACTTCACACACCACCTTTTTGACTTCACACACCTCCATTCTGTGACTTCACACACCTCCATTCTGTGACTTCACACACCTCGGTTTTGACTTCACACACTTCCAATCTGTGACTTCACACACCTCCATTCTGTGACTTCACACACCTCTATTGTTTCACTTCACACACCTCCATTCTTTAACTTCACACACCACCATTCCATGACTTCACAAACCTCCATTCTATGAGTTCACACCCCTCCATTCTATGAGTTCACACACCTCCAATTTGACTTCACACATCTCCATTCTATGACTTCACACACCTTCATTCTTACTTCAGAAACATCCATTCTCTGACTTCACACACCTCCATTCTATGACTTCACAAACCTTCATTCTGTGACTTCACACACCTCCATTCTGAGTTCACACACCTCCTTTATATGACTTCACACACTTCCATTCTATGACGTCACACACCTCCATTCTGTGGCTTCACACACCTACATTCTGAGTTCACACACCTCCATACTGTGATTTCACACACCTCCAATCTGACTTCACACACCTCCATTCTATGACTTCACACACCTCCATTCGTTGACATCAAAAACCACCATTCTATGACTTCACACAACTCCATTTTGACTTCACACACCTCCATTCTATGACTTCACACACCTCAATTCTATGACTTCACACACCTCCATTCTATGGCTTCACACACCTCCACTCTATGACTTCAAACACCTTCATTCTTACTTCACAAACACCCAGTTTGTGACTTCACACACCTCCATACTGTGACTTCACACACCTTCATTCTGACTTCACACACCTCCATTCTGTGACTTCACACACCTCAATTCTGTGACTTCCCACACCTCCATTCTGACTTCACACACCTCCATTCTATGACTTCACAAACCTCCATTCTATGACTTCACACACCTCCATTTTGTGACTTCACACACCTAAATTCTATGACTTCACACACCTCCATGGTGACTTCACACACCTCCATTCTATGAGTTCACACACCTCCATCTGACTTCACACACCTCCATTCTATGACTTCACACACCTCCGTTCTGACTTCACACAGCTCCATTCTGTGACTTCAGAAAACTCCATTCTGTGATTTCACACACCTCCATACTATGATTTCACACACCTCCATCTATGATTTCACACACCTCCATTCTGAGTTCACACACCTACATTCTGTGACTTCACACACCTCCATTCTGACTTCACACACCTTCTTTGTATGACTTCACACACCTCCATTCTTTGAGTTCTCACACCTCCATTCTATGTCTTCACACAGTTCCATTGTGACGTCACACAACTCCATTCTATGAGTTCACACACCTCCATTCTGACTTCACACACCTCCATTCTATGACATCACAGACCTCGAATCTGTGACTTCACTCACCTCCACTATATGACTTCACACTCCTCCATTCTATGACTTCCCACACTTCCTTTCTATGACTTCACCCACCTCAGTCTATGACTTCACACACCTCCATTCTGACTTCAGACACCTCCATTCCATGACTTCACACACCTCAATTCTATGACTTCACACACCTCCATTCTATGACTTCACACACCTCCATTCTGTGACTTCACACACCTCCATTCTATGACTTCAAACACCTTCATTCTTACTTCACAAACATCCATTCAGTGACTTCACACACCTCCTTTCTGTGACTTCACACACCTTCATTCTGACTTCACACACCTCAATTCTCTGACTTCACACACCTCAATTCTGTGACTTGACACACCTCCATTCTTACTTCACACACCTCCATTCTATGATTTCACAAACCTCCATTCTATGACTTCACACACCTCCATTCTGTGACTTCACACCCCTACATTCTGACTTCACACCCCTCCATTCTGACTTCACACACCTCCATTCTGACTTCACACAGCTCCATTCTATGAATTCACACACCTCCATTCTGTGACTTCACACACCTCCATTCTGTGACTTCACACACCTCCGTTTTGACTTCACACACTTCCAATCTGTGACTTCACACGCCTCCATTCTGTGACTTCACACACCTCCATTCTGACTTCACACACCTCAATTCTGTGATTTCACACACCTCCATTCTATGATTTCACACACTTCCATTCTATGACTTCACACACCTCCATTCTGTGGCTTCACACACCTACATTCTGAGTTCACACACCTCCATTCTGTGACTTCACACACCTCCATTCTGTGATTTCACACACCTCCAATCTGACTTCACACACCTCCATTCTATGACTTCACACACCTCCATTCGTTGACATCAATAAACACTATTCTATGACTTCACACAACTCCATTTTGACTTCACACACCTCCATTCTATGAGTTCACACACCTCCATTTTATGACTTCACACACCTCCATTATATGACTTCACACACCTGAATTCTATGACTTCACACACCTCTATTCTGTGACTTCACACACCTCCATTCTGTGACTTCACACACCTCCACTCTATGACTTCAAACAACTTCATTCTAACTTCACAAACATCCATTCTGTGACTTCACACACCTCCATTCTGTCTTCACACCCCTCCATTCTGACTGCACACACCTCCATTCTGACTTCACACAGCTCCATTCTATGAATTCACACACGTCCATTCTGTGACTTCACACACCACCTTTTTGACTTCACACACCTCCATTCTGTGACTTCACACACCTCCATTCTGTGACTTCACACACCTCCATTCTGTGACTTCACACACCTCGGTTTTGACTTCACACACTTCCAATCTGTGACTTCACACACCTCCATTCTGTGACTTCACACACCTCTATTGTTTCACTTCACACACCTCCATTCTTTAACTTCACACACCGCCATTCCATGACTTCACAAACCTCCATTCTATGAGTTCACACCCCTCCATTCTATGAGTTCACACACCTCCAATTTGACTTCACACATCTCCATTCTATGACTTCACACACCTTCATTCTTACTTCAGAAACATCCATTCTCTGACTTCACACACCTCCATTCTATGACTTCACAAACCTTCATTCTGTGACTTCACACACCTCCATTCTGAGTTCACACACCTCCTTTCTATGACTTCACACACTTCCATTCTATGACGTCACACACCTCCATTCTGTGGCTTCACACACCTACATTCTGAGTTCACACACCTCCATTCTGTGATTTCACACACCTCCAATCTGACTTCACACACCTCCATTCTATGACTTCACACACCTCCATTCGTTGACATCAAAAACCACCATTCTATGACTTCACACAACTCCATTTTGACTTCACACACCTCCATTCTATGACTTCACACACCTCAATTCTATGACTTCACACACCTCCATTCTATGACTGCAAACACCTTCATTCTTACTTCACAAACACCCATTCTGTGACTTCACACACCTTCATTCTGACTTCACACACCTCCATTCTGTGACTTCACACACCTCAATTCTGTGACTTCCCACACCTCCATTCTGACTTCACACACCTCCATTCTATGACTTCACACACCTCCATTCTATGACTTCACACACCTCCATTTTGTGACTTCACACACCTAAATTCTATGACTTCACACACCTCCATGGTGACTTCACACACCTCCATTCTATGAGTTCACACACCTCCATCTGACTTCACACACCTCCATTCTATGACTTCACACACCTCCGTTCTGACTTCACACAGCTCCATTCTGTGACTTCAGAAAACTCCATTCTGTGATTTCACACACCTCCATACTATGACTTCACACACCTCCATCCATGATTTCACACACCTCCATTCTGAGTTCACACACCTACATTCTGTGACTTCACACACCTCCATTCTGACTTCACACACCTTCTTTGTATGACTTCACACACCTCCATTCTTTGACTTCTCACACCTCCATTCTATGTCTTCACACACTTCCATTGTGACGTCACACAACTCCATTCTATGAGTTCACACATCTCCATTCTATGATTTCACACACCTCCATTCTGACTTCACACACCTCCATTCTATGACATCACAGACCTCGAATCTGTGACTTCACTCACCTCCACTATATGACTTCACACTCCTCCATTCTATGACTTCCCACACTTCCTTTCTATGACTTCACCCACCTCAGTCTATGACTTCACACACCTCCATTCTGACTTCAGACACCTCCATTCCATGACTTCACACACCTCAATTCTATGACTTCACACACCTCCATTCTATGACTTCACACACCTCCATTCTGTGACTTCACACACCTCCATTCTATGACTTCAAACACCTTCATTCTTACTTCACAAACATCCATTCTGTGACTTCACACACCTCCTTTCTGTGACTTCACACACCTTCATTCTGACTTCACACACCTCCATTCTCTGACTTCACACACCTCAATTCTGTGACTTGACACACCTCCATTCTGACTTCACACACCTCCATTCTATGATTTCACAAACCTCCATTCTATGACTTCACACACCTCCATTCTGTGACTTCACACCCCTCCATTCTGACTTCACACCCCTCCATTCTGACTTCACACACCTCCATTCTGACTTCACACAGCTCCATTCTATGAATTCACACACCTCCATTCTGTGACTTCACACACCTCCATTCTGTGACTTCACACACCTCCGTTTTGACTTCACACACTTCCAATCTGTGACTTCACACGCCTCCATTCTGTGACTTCACACACCTCCATTCTGACTTCACACACCTCAATTCTGTGATTTCACACACCTCCATTCTATGATTTCACACACTTCCATTCTATGACTTCACACACCTCCATTCTGTGGCTTCACACACCTACATTCTGAGTTCACACACCTCCATTCTGTGACTTCACACACCTCCATTCTGTGATTTCACACACCTCCAATCTGACTTCACACACCTCCATTCTATGACTTCACACACCTCCATTCGTTGACATCAATAAACACTATTCTATGACTTCACACAACTCCATTTTGACTTCACACACCTCCATTCTATGAGTTCACACACCTCCATTTTATGACTTCACACACCTCCATTATATAACTTCACACACCTCAATTCTATGACTTCACACACCTCCATTCTGTGACTTCACACACCTCCATTCTGTGACTTCACACACCTCCACTCTATGACTTCAAACACCTTCATTCTTACTTCACAAACATCCATTCTGCGACTTCACACACCTCCATTCTGTGGCTTCACACACCTACATTCTGAGTTCACACACCTCCATTCTGTGACTTCACACACCTCCATTCTCTGACTTCACACACCTCCATTCTGTGACTTCACACACCTCGATCTAATGACTTCACACACCTCCATTCTATGAATTAACACACCTCCCTTCTGTGATTTCACAAACCTCCATTCTATGACTTCACACACCTCCATTCTATGATTTCACACACTTCCATTGTATGACTTCACACACCTCCATTCTGTGGCTTTACACACCTACATTCTGAGTTCACACACCTCCATTCTGTGACTTCACACACCTCCATTCTGTGATTTCACACACCTCCAATCTGACTTCACACAAGTCCATTCTATGACTTCACACACCTCCATTCGTTCACATCAATAAACACTATTCTATGACTTCACACAACTCCATTTTGACTTCACACACCTCCATTCTATGAGTTCACACACCTCCATTTTATGACTTCACACACCT
Organism: Megascapheus bottae; assembly: GCA_024803745.1. Classification (NCBI taxonomy): domain Eukaryota; kingdom Metazoa; phylum Chordata; class Mammalia; order Rodentia; family Geomyidae; genus Megascapheus; species Megascapheus bottae. Next base: position 3,837 of record JANJXV010001253.1, on the reverse strand, counting down.
CCATTATATGACTTCACACACCTGAATTCTATGACTTCATACACCTCTATTCTGTGACTTCACACACCTCCATTCTGTGACTTCACACACCTCCACTCTATGACTTCAAACACCTTCATTCTTACTTCACAAACATCCATTCTGTGACTTCACACACCTCCATTCTGACTTCACACCCCTCCATTCTGACTTCACACACCTCCATTCTGACTTCACACAGCTCCATTCTATGAATTCACACACGTCCGTTCTGTGACTTCACACACCACCTTTTTGACTTCACACACCTCCATTCTGTGACTTCACACACCTCCATTCTGTGACTTCACACACCTCGGTTTTGACTTCACACACTTCCAATCTGTGACTTCACACACCTCCATTCTGTGACTTCACACACCTCTATTGTTTCACTTCACACACCTCCATTCTTTAACTTCACACACCGCCATTCCATGACTTCACAAACCTCCATTCTATGAGTTCACACCCCTCCATTCTATGAGTTCACACACCTCCAATTTGACTTCACACATCTCCATTCTATGACTTCACACACCTTCATTCTTACTTCAGAAACATCCATTCTCTGACTTCACACACCTCCATTCTATGACTTCACAAACCTTCATTCTGTGACTTCACACACCTCCATTCTGAGTTCACACACCTCCTTTCTATGACTTCACACACTTCCATTCTATGACGTAACACACCTCCATTCTGTGGCTTCACACACCTACATTCTGAGTTCACACACCTCCATTCTGTGATTTCACACACCTCCAATCTGACTTCACACACCTCCATTCTATTACTTCACACACCTCCATTCGTTGACATCAAAAACCACCATTCTATGACTTCACACAACTCCATTTTGACTTCACACACCTCCATTCTATGACTTCACACACCTCAATTCTATGACTTCACACACCTCCATTCTATGACTTCACACAGCTCCACTCTATGACTTCAAACACCTTCATTCTTACTTCACAAACACCCATTTTGTGACTTCACACACCTCCATTCTGTGACTTCACACACCTTCATTCTGACTTCACACACCTCCATTCTGTGACTTCACACACCTCAATTCTGTGACTTCCCACACCTCCATTCTGACTTCACACACCTCCATTCTATGACTTCACACACCTCCATTCTATGACTTCACACACCTCCATTTTGTGACTTCACACACCTAAATTCTATGACTTCACACACCTCCATGGTGACTTCACACACCTCCATTCTATGAGTTCACACACCTCCATCTGACTTCACACACCTCCATTCTATGACTTCACACACCTCCGTTCTGACTTCACACAGCTCCATTCTGTGACTTCAGAAAACTCCATTCTGTGATTTCACACACCTCCATACTATGACTTCACACACCTCCATCTATGATTTCACACACTTCCATTCTGAGTTCACACACCTACATTCTGTGACTTCACACACCTCCATTCTGACTTCACACACCTTCTTTGTATGACTTCACACACCTCCATTCTTTGACTTCTCTCACCTCCATTCTATGTCTTCACACACTTCCATTGTGACGTCACACAACTCCATTCTATGAGTTCACACACCTCCATTCTGACTTCACACACCTCCATTCTATGACATCACAGACCTCGAATCTGTGACTTCACTCACCTCCACTATATGACTTCACAATCCTCCATTCTATGACTTCCCACACTTCCTTTCTATGACTTCACCCACCTCAGTCTATGACTTCACACACCTCCATTCTGACTTCAGACACCTCCATTCCATGACTTCACACACCTCAATTCTATGACTTCACACACCTCCATTCTATGACTTCACACACCTCCATTCTGACTTCAGACACCTCCATTCCATGACTTCACACACCTCAATTCTATGACTTCACACACCTCCATTCTATGACTTCACACACCTCCATTCTGTGACTTCACACACCTCCATTCTATGACTTCAAACACCTTCATTCTTACTTCACAAACATCCATTCTGTGACTTCACACACCTCCTTTCTGTGACTTCACACACCTTCATTCTGACTTCACACACCTCAATTCTCTGACTTCACACACCTCAATTCTGTGACTTGACACACCTCCATTCTGACTTCACACACCTCCATTCTATGATTTCACAAACCTCCTTTCTATGACTTCACACACCTCCATTCTGTGACTTCACACCCCTCCATTCTGACTTCACACCCCTCCATTCTGACTTCACACACCTCCATTCTGACTTCACACAGCTCCATTCTATGAATTCACACACCTCCATTCTGTGACTTCACACACCTCCATTCTGTGACTTCACACACCTCCGTTTTGACTTCACACACTTCCAATCTGTGACTTCACACGCCTCCATTCTGTGACTTCACACACCTCCATTCTGACTTCACACACCTCAATTCTGTGATTTCACACACCTCCATTCTATGATTTCACACACTTCCATTCTATGACTTCACACACCTCCATTCTGTGGCTTCACACACCTACATTCTGAGTTCACACACCTCCATTCTGTGACTTCACACACCTCCATTCTGTGATTTCACACACCTCCAATCTGAGTTCACACACCTCCATTCTATGACTTCACACACCTCCATTCGTTGACATCAATAAACACTATTCTATGACTTCACACAACTCCATTTTGACTTCACACACCTCCATTCTATGAGTTCACACACCTCCATTTTATGACTTCACACACCTCCATTATATGACTTCACACACCTCAATTCTATGACTTCACACACCTCCATTCTGTGACTTCACACACCTCCATTCTGTGACTTCACACACCTCCACTCTATGACTTCAAACACCTTCATTCTTACTTTACAAACATCCATTCTGTGACTTCACACACCTCCATTCTGTGACTTCACACACCTCCATTCTGTGACTTCACACACCTCGGTTTTGACTTCACACACTTCCAATCTGTGACTTCACACACCTCCATTCTGTGACTTCACACACCTCTATTGTTTCACTTCACACACCTCCATTGTTTAACTTCACACACCGCCATTCCATGACTTCACAAACCTCCATTCTATGAGTTCACACCCCTCCATTCTATGAGTTCACACACCTCCAATTTGACTTCACACATCTCCATTCTATGACTTCACACACCTTCATTCTTACTTCAGAAACATCCATTCTCTGACTTCACACACCTCCATTCTATGACTTCACAAACCTTCATTCTGTGACTTCACACACCTCCATTCTGAGTTCACACACCTCCTTTCTATGACTTCACACACTTCCATTCTATGACGTCACACACCTCCATTCTGTGGCTTCACACACCTACATTCTGAGTTCACACACCTCCATTCTGTGATTTCACACACCTCCAATCTGACTTCACACACCTCCATTCTATGACTTCACACACCTCCATTCGTTGACATCAAAAACCACCATTCTATGACTTCACACAACTCCATTTTGACTTCACACACCTCCATTCTATGACTTCACACACCTCAATTCTATGACTTCACACACCTCCATTCTATGACTGCAAACACCTTCATTCTTACTTCACAAACACCCATTCTGTGACTTCACACACCTTCATTCTGACTTCACACACCTCCATTCTGTGACTTCACACACCTCAATTCTGTGACTTCCCACACCTCCATTCTGACTTCACACACCTCCATTCTATGACTTCACACACCTCCATTCTATGACTTCACACACCTCCATTTTGTGACTTCACACACATAAATTCTATGACTTCACACACCTCCATGGTGACTTCACACACCTC
>JANJXV010001252.1:152500-162254 GCA_024803745.1 Megascapheus bottae | reverse complement strand
GTTTAGGGTTAGGGTTAGGTTTAGGGTTAGGGTAAGTGTAATTGTTAGGGTTAGTGTTAGGGTTAGGGTTAAGGTTAGGGTTAGGGTTAGGTTTAGGGTTAGGGTAAGGTTTTGGGTTAGGTTAGGGTAAGTGTTAGGGTTAGGGTTAGGGTTAGGTTTAAGGTTAGGGTAGGGTTAGGGTTAGGGTAAGGGTAAGGGTTAGGGTTAGGATTAGGGTTAGGGTTCGGGTTAGGGTAATGATTAGGGTTAGGGTTAGGTTTAGGGTTAGGGATAGGGTAAGGGTAAGGGTTAGGGTTAGGTTTAGGGTTGGGGTTAAAGTTAGGTTTAGGGTTAGGGTATATTTAAGGATTAGTTTTAGGTTTAGGGTTATGCTTAGGGTTAAGGTTAGGGTTAGGATTGGGGTTAGGTTTAGGGTTAGGGTTAGGGTTAGGTTTAGGGTAAGATTATGTGTTAGGGTTAGGGTTAGGGTTAGGGTAAATGTTAGGGTTAGGGTTCGTGTTACGGTTAGGGTTAGGGTAAGGGTAAGGTTTAGGGTTAAAGTTATGGTCAGGGTTAGGGTTAGGGTTAGGGTTAGGGTAAGGGTAAGGGTTAGGGTTAGGATTAGGGTTAGGGTTCGGGTTAGGGTAATGATTAGGGTTAGGGTTAGGTTTAGGGTTAGGGATAGGGTAAGGGTAAGGGTTAGGGTTAGGGTTAGGTTTAGGGTTGGGGTTAAAGTTAGGTTTAGGGTTAGGGTACATTTAAAGATTAGTGTTAGGTTTAGGGTTATGCTTAGGGTTAAGGTTAGGGTTAGGATTGGGGTTAGGTTTAGGGTTAGGGTTAGGGTTAGGTTTAGGGTAAGGTTATGTGTTAGGGTTAGGGTTATGGTTAGGGTAAGTGTTAGGCTTAGGGTTCGTGTTACGGTTAGGGTTAGGGTAAGGGTAAGGTTAAGGTTAAAGTTATGGTCAGGGTTAGGGTTAGGGTTAGGGTTAGGGTAAGGGTAAGGGTTAGGGTTAGGTTTCGGGTTATGGTAAGGGTAAGGTTTAGGGTTAGGGTTAGGGTTAGGATTAGGGTTAGGGTTAGCATAAGGATAAATATTAGAGTTAAGGTTAGGGTGAGGGTAAGGGTAAGGGTTAGGGTTAAGATTAGGGTTAATGTTAGGGTAAGGGTTAGGGTTAGGGTTAGGGTAAGTGTTAGCGTTAGGTTTAGGGTTAGGGTTAGGTTTAAGGTAAGGGTTAGGGTTAGGGTTAGGGTAAGGTTAAGTGTTAGGGTTAGGGTTAGGGTTAGGGTAAGTGTTAGGGTAAGGGTTAGCGTTAGAGTTAGGTTTAGGTTTGGGGTTAAGTTTAGGGTTAGGGTTAGGGTAAGGGTAAGGGTTAGGGTTAGGGTTTGTGTTAGGGTAAGGTTTAGGGTTAAGGTTAGGGTTAGGGTAATGGTAAGGGTTAGGGTTAGGGTTAGGGTTAAGGTTAGGTTTAGGGATAGGGTAAGGGTAAGGGTAAGGGTAAGGGTAAGAGTTAGGGTTAGGGTTAGGGTTAGGGTTAGGGTTAGTGTTAGGGTTAGGGTAAGTGTAATTGTTAGGGTTAGTGTTAGGGTTAGGGTTAAGGTTAGGGTTAGGGTTAGGGTTAGGGTTAGGGTAAGGTTTAGGGTTAGGTAGGGTAAGTGTTAGGATTAGGGTTAGGGTTAGGGTAAGGGTTAGGGTTATGGTTAGGGTAAGTGTTAGGGTTAGGGTTAGAGTTAGAGTTAGGGTTAGGGTAAGGGCAAGGATTAGGGTTAGGGTTAATTTTAGGGTTAGGGTTAGTGTTAGGGTTAGGGTAAGTGTAATTGTTAGGGTTAGTGTTAGGGTTAGGGTTAAGGTTAGGGTTAGTGTTAGGGTTAGTGTAGTGTTAGGGTTAGGGTAAGTGTAATTGTTAGGGTTAGTGTTAGGGTTAGGGTTAAGGTTAGGGTTAGGGTTAGGGTAAGAGTTAGAGTAAGGGTAAGGGTTAGGTTTAGGGTTAAGTTTGAGGTTAGGGTTAGGATTAGGGTTAGGGTAAGTGTTAGGGTTAGGGTTAGGGTAAGTGTTAGGGTTAGGGTTAGAGTTAGAGTTAGAGTTAGGTTAAGGGCACGGATTAGGGTTAGGGTTAAGTTTAGGGTTAGGGTTAGGGTTAGGGTTAGGGTAAGTGTAATTGTTAGGGTTAGTGTTAGGGTTAGGGTTAAGGTTAGGGTTAGGGTTAGGGTTAGGGTTAGGGTAAGGTTTTGGGTTAGGTTAGGGTAAGTGTTAGGGTTAGGGTTAGGGTTAGGTTTAAGGTTAGGGTAGGGTTAGGGTTAGGGTAAGGGTAAGGGTTAGGGTTAGGATTAGGGTTAGGGTTCGGGTTAGGGTAATGATTAGGGTTAGGGTTAGGTTTAGGGTTAGGGATAGGGTAAGGGTAAGGGTTAGGGTTAGGGTTAGGTTTAGGGTTGGGGTTAAAGTTAGGTTTAGGGTTAGGGTATATTTAAGGATTAGTTTTAGGTTTAGGGTTATGCTTAGGGTTAAGGTTAGGGTTAGGATTGGGGTTAGGTTTAGGGTTAGGGTTAGGGTTAGGTTTAGGGTAAGGTTATGTGTTAGGGTTAGGGTTAGGGTTAGGGTAAATGTTAGGATTAGGGTTCGTGTTACGGTTAGGGTTAGGGTAAGGGTAAGGTTTAGGGTTAAAGTTATGGTCAGGGTTAGGGTTAGGGTTAGGGTTAGGGTAAGGGTAAGGGTTAGGGTTAGGATTAGGGTTAGGGTTCGGGTTAGGGTAATGATTAGGGTTAGGGTTAGGTTTAGGGTTAGGGATAGGGTAAGGGTAAGGGTTAGGGTTAGGGTTAGGTTTAGGTTTGGGGTTAAAGTTAGGTTTAGGGTTAGGGTACATTTAAAGATTAGTGTTAGGTTTAGGGTTATGCTTAGGGTTAAGGTTAGGGTTAGGATTGGGGTTAGGTTTAGGGTTAGGGTTAGGGTTAGGTTTAGAGTAAGGTTATGTGTTAGGGTTAGGGTTATGGTTAGGGTAAGTGTTAGGCTTAGGGTTCGTGTTACGGTTAGGGTTAGGGTAAGGGTAAGGTTTAGGGTTAAAGTTATGGTCAGGGTTAGGGTTAGGGTTAGGGTTAGGGTAAGGGTAAGGGTTAGGGTTAGGTTTCGGGTTATGGTAAGGGTAAGGTTTAGGGTTAGGGTTAGGGTTAGGATTAGGGTTAGGGTTAGCATAAGGATAAATATTAGAGTTAAGGTTAGGGTGAGGGTAAGGGTAAGGGTTAGGGTTAAGATTAGTGTTAATGTTAGGGTAAGGGTTAGGGTTAGGGTTAGGGTAAGTGTTAGCGTTAGGTTTAGGGTTAGGGTTAGGGTTAAGGTAAGGGTTAGGGTTAGGGTTAGGGTAAGGTTAAGTGTTAGGGTTAGGGTTAGGGTTAGGGTAAGTGTTAGGGTAAGGGTTAGCGTTAGAGTTAGGTTTAGGTTTGGGGTTAAGTTTAGGGTTAGGGTTAGGGTAAGGGTAAGGGTTAGGGTTAGGGTTTGTGTTAGGGTAAGGTTTAGGGTTAGGGTTAGGGTTAGGGTAATGGTAAGGGTTAGGGTTAGGGTTAGGGTTAAGGTTAGGTTTAGGGATAGGGTAAGGGTAAGGGTAAGGGTAAGGGTAAGAGTTAGGGTTAGGGTTAGGGTTAGGGTTAGGGTTAGGGTTAGTGTTAGGGTTAGGGTAAGTGTAATTGTTAGGGTTAGTGTTAGGGTTAGGGTTAAGGTTAGGGTTAGGGTTAGGGTTAGGGTTAGGGTTAGGGTAAGGTTTAGGGTTAGGTTAGGGTAAGTGTTAGGGTTAGGGTTAGGGTTAGGGTAAGGGTTAGGGTTATGGTTAGGGTAAGTGTTAGGGTTAGGGTTAGAGTTAGAGTTAGGGTTAGGGTAAGGGCAAGGATTAGGGTTAGGGTTAATTTTAGGGTTAGGGTTAGTGTTAGGGTTAGGGTAAGTGTAATTGTTAGGGTTAGTGTTAGGGTTAGGGTTAAGGTTAGGGTTAGTGTTAGGGTTAGTGTAGTGTTAGGGTTAGGGTAAGTGTAATTGTTAGGGTTAGTGTTAGGGTTAGGGTTAAGGTTAGGGTTAGGGTTAGGGTAAGAGTTAGAGTAAGGGTAAGGGTTAGGTTTAGGGTTAAGTTTGAGGTTAGGGTTAGGATTAGGGTTAGGGTAAGGGTTAGGGTTAGGGTTAGGGTAAGTGTTAGGGTTAGGGTTAGAGTTAGAGTTAGAGTTAGGTTAAGGGCACGGATTAGGGTTAGGGTTAAGTTTAGGGTTAGGGTTAGGGTTAGGGTTAGGGTAAGTGTAATTGTTAGGGTTAGTGTTAGGGTTAGGGTTAAGGTTAGGGTTAGGGTTAGGGTTAGGGTTAGGGTAAGGTTTTGGGTTAGGTTAGGGTAAGTGTTAGGGTTAGGGTTAGGGTTAGGTTTAAGGTTAGGGTAGGGTTAGGGTTAGGGTAAGGGTAAGGGTTAGGGTTAGGATTAGGGTTAGGGTTCGGGTTAGGGTAATGATTAGGGTTAGGGTTAGGTTTAGGGTTAGGGATAGGGTAAGGGTAAGGGTTAGGGTTAGGTTTAGGGTTGGGGTTAAAGTTAGGTTTAGGGTTAGGGTATATTTAAGGATTAGTTTTAGGTTTAGGGTTATGCTTAGGGTTAAGGTTAGGGTTAGGATTGGGGTTAGGTTTAGGGTTAGGGTTAGGGTTAGGGTTAGGGTAAGATTATGTGTTAGGGTTAGGGTTAGGGTTGGGGTAAATGTTAGGGTTAGGGTTCGTGTTACCGTTAGGGTTAGGGTAAGGGTAAGGTTTAGGGTTAAAGTTATGGTCAGGGTTAGGGTTAGGGTTAGGGTTAGGGTAAGGGTAAGGGTTAGGGTTAGGATTAGGGTTAGGGTTCGGGTTAGGGTAATGATTAGGGTTAGGGTTAGGTTTAGGGTTAGGGATAGGGTAAGGGTAAGGGTTAGGGTTAGGGTTAGGTTTAGGGTTGGGGTTAAAGTTAGGTTTAGGGTTAGGGTACATTTAAAGATTAGTGTTAGGTTTAGGGTTATGCTTAGGGTTAAGGTTAGGGTTAGGATTGGGGTTAGGTTTAGGGTTAGGGTTAGGGTTAGGTTTAGGGTAAGGTTATATGTTAGGGTTAGGGTTATGGTTAGGGTAAGTGTTAGGCTTAGGGTTCGTGTTACGGTTAGGGTTAGGGTAAGGGTAAGGTTTAGGGTTAAAGTTATGGTCAGGGTTAGGGTTAGGGTTAGGGTTAGGGTAAGGGTAAGGGTTAGGGTTAGGTTTCGGGTTATGGTAAGGGTAAGGTTTAGGGTTAGGGTTAGGGTTAGGATTAGGGTTAGGGTTAGGGTTAGGGTAAGGGTTAGGGTTATGGTTAGGGTAAGTGTTAGGGTTAGGGTTAGAGTTAGAGTTAGGGTTAGGGTAAGGGCAAGGATTAGGGTTAGGGTTAATTTTAGGGTTAGGGTTAGTGTTAGGGTTAGGGTAAGTGTAATTGTTAGGGTTAGTGTTAGGGTTAGGGTTAAGGTTAGGGTTAGTGTTAGGGTTAGTGTAGTGTTAGGGTTAGGGTAAGTGTAATTGTTAGGGTTAGTGTTAGGGTTAGGGTTAAGGTTAGGGTTAGGGTTAGGGTAAGAGTTAGAGTAAGGGTAAGGGTTAGGTTTAGGGTTAAGTTTGAGGTTAGGGTTAGGATTAGGGTTAGGGTAAGGTTTAGGGTTAGGTTTAGGGCAAGTGTTAGGGTTAGGGTTAGAGTTAGAGTTAGAGTTAGGTTAAGGGCACGGATTAGGGTTAGGGTTAAGTTTAGGGTTAGGGTTAGGGTTAGGGTTAGGGTAAGTGTAATTGTTAGGGTTAGTGTTAGGTTTAGGGTTAAGGTTAGGGTTAGGGTTAGGGTTAGGGTTAGGGTAAGGTTTTGGGTTAGGTTAGGGTAAGTGTTAGGGTTAGGGTTAGGGTTAGGTTTAAGGTTAGGGTAGGGTTAGGGTTAGGGTAAGGGTAAGGGTTAGGGTTAGGATTAGGGTTAGGGTTCGGGTTAGGGTAATGATTAGGGTTAGGGTTAGGTTTAGGGTTAGGGATAGGGTAAGGGTAAGGGTTAGGGTTAGAGTTAGGTTTAGGGTTGGGGTTAAAGTTAGGTTTAGGGTTAGGGTATATTTAAGGATTAGTTTTAGGTTTAGGGTTATGCTTAGGGTTAAGGTTAGGGTAGGATTGGGGTTAGGTTTAGGGTTAGGGTTAGGGTTAGGTTTAGGGTAAGGTTATGTGTTAGGGTTAGGGTTAGGGTTAGGGTAAATGTTAGGGTTAGGGTTCGTGTTACGGTTAGGGTTAGGGTAAGGGTAAGGTTTAGGGTTAAAGTTATGGTCAGGGTTAGGGTTAGGGTTAGGGTTAGGGTAAGGGTAAGGGTTAGGGTTAGGATTAGGGTTAGGGTTCGGGTTAGGGTAATGATTAGGGTTAGGGTTAGGTTTAGGGTTAGGGATAGGGTAAGGGTAAGGGTTAGGGTTAGGGTTAGGTTTAGGTTTGGGGTTAAAGTTAGGTTTAGGGTTAGGGTACATTTAAAGATTAGTGTTAGGTTTAGGGTTATGCTTAGGGTTAAGGTTAGGGTTAGGATTGGGGTTAGGTTTAGGGTTAGGGTTAGGGTTAGGTTTAGAGTAAGGTTATGTGTTAGGGTTAGGGTTATGGTTAGGGTAAGTGTTAGGCTTAGGGTTCGTGTTACGGTTAGGGTTAGGGTAAGGGTAAGGTTTAGGGTTAAAGTTATGGTCAGGGTTAGGGTTAGGGTTAGGGTTAGGGTAAGGGTAAGGGTTAGGGTTAGGTTTCGGGTTATGGTAAGGGTAAGGTTTAGGGTTAGGGTTAGGGTTAGGATTAGGGTTAGGGTTAGCATAAGGATAAATATTAGAGTTAAGGTTAGGGTGAGGGTAAGGGTAAGGGTTAGGGTTAAGATTAGGGTTAATGTTAGGGTAAGGGTTAGGGTTAGGGTTAGGGTTAGTGTTAGCGTTAGGTTTAGGGTTAGGGTTAGGGTTAAGGTAAGGGTTAGGGTTAGGGTTAGGGTAAGGTTAAGTGTTAGGGTTAGTTTTAGGGTTAGGGTAAGTGTTAGGGTAAGGGTTAGCGTTAGAGTTAGGTTTAGGTTTGGGGTTAAGTTTAGGGTTAGGGTTAGGGTAAGGGTAAGGGTTAGGGTTAGGGTTTGTGTTAGGGTAAGGTTTAGGGTTAGGGTTAGGGTTAGGGTAATGGTAAGGGTTAGGGTTAGGGTTAGGGTTAAGGTTAGGTTTAGGGATACGGTAAGGGTAAGGGTAAGGGTAAGGGTAAGGGTAAGAGTTAGGGTTAGGGTTAGGGTTAGGGTTAGGGTTAGGGTTAGTGTTAGGGTTAGGGTAAGTGTAATTGTTAGGGTTAGTGTTAGGGTTAGGGTTAACTTTAGGGTTAGGGTTAGGGTTAGGGTTAGGGTAAGGTTTAGGGTTAGGTTAGGGTAAGTGTTAGGGTTAGGGTTAGGGTTAGGGTAAGGGTTAGGGTTATGGTTAGGGTAAGTGTTAGGGTTAGGGTTAGAGTTAGAGTTAGGGTTAGGGTAAGGGCAAGGATTAGGGTTAGGGTTAATTTTAGGGTTAGGGTTAGTGTTAGGGTTAGGGTAAGTGTAATTGTTAGGGTTAGTGTTAGGGTTAGGGTTAAGGTTAGGGTTAGTGTTAGGGTTAGTGTAGTGTTAGGGTTAGGGTAAGTGTAATTGTTAGGGTTAGTGTTAGGGTTAGGGTTAAGGTTAGGGTTAGGGTTAGGGTAAGAGTTAGAGTAAGGGTAAGGGTTAGGTTTAGGGTTAAGTTTGAGGTTAGGGTTAGGATTAGGGTTAGGGTAAGGGTTAGGGTTAGGGTTAGGGTAAGTGTTAGGGTTAGGGTTAGAGTTAGAGTTAGAGTTAGGTTAAGGGCACGGATTAGGGTTAGGGTTAAGTTTAGGGTTAGGGTTAGGGTTAGGGTTAGGGTAAGTGTAATTGTTAGGGTTAGTGTTAGGGTTAGGGTTAAGGTTAGGGTTAGGGTTAGGGTTAGGGTTAGGGTAAGGTTTTGGGTTAGGTTAGGGTAAGTGTTAGGGTTAGGGTTAGGGTTAGGTTTAAGGTTAGGGTAGGGTTAGGGTTAGGGTAAGGGTAAGGGTTCGAGTTAGGATTAGGGTTAGGGTTCGGTTTAGGGTAATGATTAGGGTTAGGGTTAGGTTTAGGGTTAGGGATAGGGTAAGGGTAAGGGTTAGGGTTAGGGTTAGGTTTAGGGTTGGGGTTAAAGTTAGGTTTAGGGTTAGGGTATATTTAAGGATTAGTTTTAGGTTTAGGGTTATGCTTAGGGTTAAGGTTAGGGTTAGGATTGGGGTTAGGTTTAGGGTTAGGGTTAGGGTTAGGTTTAGGGTAAGGTTATGTGTTAGGGTTAGGGTTAGGGTTAGGGTAAATGTTAGGGTTAGGGTTCGTGTTACGGTTAGGGTTAGGGTAAGGGTAAGGTTTAGGTTTAAAGTTATGGTCAGGGTTAGGGTTAGGGTTAGGGTTAGGGTAAGGGTAAGGGTTAGGGTTAGGATTAGGGTTAGGGTTCGGGTTAGGGTAATGATTAGGGTTAGGGTTAGGTTTAGGGTTAGGGATAGGGTAAGGGTAAGGGTTAGGGTTAGGGTTAGGTTTAGGGTTGGGGTTAAAGTTAGGTTTAGGGTTAGGGTACATTTAAGGATTAGTGTTAGGTTTAGGGTTATGCTTAGGGTTAAGGTTAGGGTTAGGATTGGGGTTAGGTTTAGGGTTAGGGTTAGGGTTAGGTTTAGGGTAAGGTTATGTGTTAGGGTTAGGGTTATGGTTAGGGTAAGTGTTAGGCTTAGGGTTCGTGTTACGGTTAGGGTTAGGGTAAGGGTAAGGTTTAGGGTTAAAGTTATGGTCAGGGTTAGGGTTAGGGTTAGGGTTAGGGTAAGGGTAAGGGTAGGGTTAGGTTTCGGGTTATGGTAAGGGTAAGGTTTAGGGTTAGGGTTAGGGTTAGGATTAGGGTTAGGGTTAGCATAAGGATAAATATTAGAGTTAAGGTTAGGGTGAGGGTAAGGGTAAGGGTTAGGGTTAAGATTAGGGTTAATGTTAGGGTAAGGGTTAGGGTTAGGGTTAGGGTAAGGGTTAGGGTTAGGGTTAGGGTTAGGTTTAAGGTTGGGGTTAAGGTTCGGGTTAGGGTTAGGGTAAGGGCAAGGGTTATGTTAGGGTTAGGGTTAGGGTTAGGGTTAAGGTTAGGTTTAGGGTTAGGTTTAGGGTTAGGATTAGGTTTAGGGTTAGGGTTAGGGTTAGGGTTAGGTTTAGGGTAAGGGTTAGGATTAGAGTTAGGGTTAGGGTTAGGGGTTACGGTTAGGGTTAGGTTTAGGGTTAGGGAAAGAGTTAGGATTAGGGTTAGGGTTAGGTAAGTGTAAGTGTTAGTAATAGGGTTAGGGTTAGGGTAAGGGTAAGGTTTAGGGTTAGGTTTAGGGTTAGGGTAAGGGTAAGGGTTAGGTTTAGGTTTAGAGTTTGGTTTAGGGTTAGGGTTAGGGTAAGGAAAAATGTTACAATTAAGGTTAGGGTTAGGGTTAGGGTTAAGGTTAGGGTGAGGGTAAGGGTAAGGGTTAAAGTTAGGTTTAGGGTTAGGGGAAGGGTTAGGGTTAAGGTTAGGGTTAGGGTTAGTTTTAGGTTTGGGGTTAAGGTTAGGGTTAGGGTTAGGGTAAGGGTAAGGTTTAGGTTAGGGTTAGGCTTAGGGTTAAGGTCAGGCTTAGGGTTAGGTTTAAGGTTAGGATTAGGGTTAGGGTTAGGGTAAGGGTTAGGGTTAGGGTTAGGGTTAGGTTTAGGGTTAGGGTAAGTGTAAGGGTCAGGGTAATTGTAAGGGTTAGAGTTAGGGTTAGGGGTAGGGT
>JANJXV010001252.1:140000-147500 GCA_024803745.1 Megascapheus bottae | reverse complement strand
AGGGTAAGGGTAAGGGTGAGTGTTAGGGTTAGGGTTAGGTTTAGGGTAAGGGTAAGGTTTAGGATTAAGATTAGGGTTAGGATTAGGTTTAGGGATAGGGTTAGCATAAGGATAAATATTAGAGTTAAGGTTAGGGTGTGGGTAAGGGTAAGGGTTAGGGTAAGGGTTAGGGTTAGGTTAGGGTAAGGGTTAGGGTTAGGGTTAGGGTTAGGTTTAAGTTTAGGGTTAGGGTTATGGTTAGGGTAAGGGTAAGGGTTAGGGTTAGTGTTAGGGTTAGTTTTAGGGTTAGGGTAAGTGTAAGGGTTAGGGTTAGGGTTAGGGTTAGGGTAAGGGTTAGGGTTAGGATTAGGGTTAGGGTAGGGTTTAGGTAAGGGTTAATGTTAGTGTTAGGGTTAGGTTTAGGGTTGGGGTTAAGGTTAGGGTTAGGGTTAGGTTTACGGTTAGGGTTAGAGTTAGGGTAATGGTATTTGTTCGGGTTAGGGTTAGGGTTAGTGTTAGGGTTAGGGTTAGCGTTAGGGTAAGCGTAAGGATTAGTGTTAGGGTTAGGGTTAAGGTAAGGGTAAGGTTTAGGGTTAGGGATAGGCTTAGGTTTAGGGTTAGGGTTAGGGTAAGGGTAAGGGTTAGGGTTAGGGTTAGGTTTAGGGTTAGGGTAAGGGTAAGGGTTAGGGTTAGGGTAAGGATAAGAATTAGTGTTAGGGTTAGGATTAGGGTAGGGTTTAGGGTAAGGGTAAGCGTTAGTGTAAGGGTTAGGTTTAGGATAAGGGTAAGGATTAGGGTTAGGTTTAGTGTTAGGGTTAGAGATTAGGGATAGGGTTAGGGTTAAGGTGAGGGTTAGGTTTTGGGTTAGGGTTAGGATAAGGGTAAGGGTTAGGGTTAGGGTTAGGGTTAGTGTTAGGTTTAGGGTTAGGGTTAGGGTAAGGGCAAGGGTTAGGATTAGGGTTAGGGTTATGTTTAGGGTTAGGATTAGGGTTAGTGTTAGGGTTAATGTTAGGGTAAGGGCTAGGGTTAAGGTTAGGGTAAGGGTTAGGGTTAGAGTTAGGGTAAGGGTTAGGGTTAGGGTTAGAGTTAGGGTTAGGTTTAGAGTTAGGTATAGGTTTAGGGTTAGGGGTTAGGCCTAGGGTTAGGGTTAGGGTAAGGATTAGGGTAAGGGTTAGGGTTAATGTTAGGTTTAGGTTTAGTGTTAGCTTTAGGGTTAGGGTTAGGGTAAGGGCAAGGATTAGGGTTAGGGTTAGGGTTAAGGTTAGTGTTAGGGTTAGGTTTAGGGTTAAGGTTAGGGTTAGGGTTAGGTTTAGGTTAAGGGTGAGGGTTAGGGTTAGGGTAAGGGTTAGGGTTAGGGTTAGGGTTAGGGTTAGGATTAGGGTTAGAGTTAGTTTAAGGGTTAGGGTTAGGGTTAGGGTAAGGGTAAGGGTTATGGTAAGGGTTAGGGTTCGGGTTAGGGTTAGGCTTAGTGTTAGGGTAAGGGTAAGGTTTAGGGTTAGGGTTACGGATAGGGTTAAGTTTGAGGTTAGGGTTAGCTTTAGTGTTAGATTTAGGATTAGGATTAGGGTTAGGGTTAGGGTAAGGGTTAGGGTTAGGGTTAAGGTTAGGGTTAGGCTTAGTGTTAGAGTAAGGGTAAGGGTTAGGGTTAGGGTTAGGTTTAGGGTTAAGTTTGAGGTTAGGGTTAGGATTAGGGTTAGGGTAAGGGTTAGGGTTAGGGTTAGGGTAAGTGTTAGGGTTATGCTTAGAGTTAGAGTTAGGGTTAGGGTAAGGGCAAGGATTAGGGTTAGGGTTAAGGTTAGGGTTAGGGTTAGGGTTAGGGTTAGGGTAAGGGTAATTGTTAGGGTTAGTGTTAGGGTTAGGGTTAAAGTTAGGGTTAGGGTTAGGGTTAGGGTAAGGGTTAGGGTTAAGTTAGGGTAAGGTTTAGGGTTAGGGATAGGGTTAGGGTTAGGTTTAAGTTTAGGGTTAGGGGTAGGGTTAGGGTAAGGGTAAGGGTTAGGGTTAGGGTTAGGGTTAGTTTTAGGCTTAGGTTAAGTGTAAGGGTTAGGGTTAGGTTTAGGGTAAGGGTTAGGGTTAGGATTAGGGTTAGGTTAGGGTTTAGGGTAAGGGTAAATGTTAGTGTTAGGGTTAGGTTTAGGATAAGGGTAAGGATTAGGTTTAGGTTTTGGTGTAGAGTTAGGGTTTAGGCTTAGGTTTAGGGTTAGGGTTAGAGTTAGATTTAGGGTAGGGTTAGTTTAAGGTTTAGGGTTAGGGTTAGGTTTAGGGTTAGGGTTAGGTTTAAAGTAAGGGTAAGTGTTAGGGTTAGGATTAGGGTTAGGGTTAGGGTTAGGGTAATGGTTAGGGTTAGGGTTAGGTTTAGGATTGGGATAGGGTAAGGGTAAGGGTTAGGGTTAGGGTTAGGTTTAGGGTTGGGTTTAAGGTTATGTTTAGGGTTAGGGTACATTTAAGGATTAGGGTTAGGGTTAGGGTTAGGGTTATGCTTAGGGTTAGGGTTAGGTTTAGGATTAGGGTTAGGTTTAGGGTTAGGGTTAGGGTTAGGGTAAGGTTATGTGTTAGGGTTAGGGTTAGGGTTAGGGTAAGTGTTAGGGTTAGGGTCAGGTTTTGGATAAGGGTAAGGATTAGGGTTAGGTTTAGGGTTAGGGTTAGAAGTTAGGGATAGGGTTAGTGTTAAGGTGAGGGTTAGGTTTTGGGTTAGGGTTAGGATAAGGGTAAGGGTTAGGGTTAGGGTTAGGGATAGTGTTAGGTTTAGGGTTAGGGTTAGGGTAAGGGCAAGGGTTAGGATTAGGGTTAGGGTTAAGTTTAGGGTTAGGATTAGGGTTAGTGTTAGGGTTAATGTTAGGGTTAGGGCTAGGGTTAAGGTTAGGGTAAGGGTTAGGGTTAGAGTTAGGGTAAGGGTTAGGGTTAGGGTTAGGGTTAGGGTTAGGTTTAGAGTTAGGTATAGGTTTAGGGTTAGGGGTTAGGCCTAGGGTTAGGGTTAGGGTAAGGATTAGGGTATGGGTTAGGGTTAATGTTAGGTTTAGGTTTAGTGTTAGCTTTAGGGTTAGGGTTAGGGTAAGGGCAAGGATTAGGGTTAGGGTTAGGGTTAAGGTTAGTGTTAGGGTTAGGTTTAGGGTTAAGGTTAGGGTAAGTGTTAGGGTTAGGTTTAGGTTAAGGGTGAGGGTTAGGGTTAGGGTTAGGGTTAGGGTTAGTGTTAGGGTTAGGGTTAGGATTAGGGTTAGAGTTAGTTTAAGGGTTAGGGTTAGGTTTAGGGTAAGGGTAAGGGTTATGGTAAGGGTTAGGGTTCGGGTTAGGGTTAGGCTTAGTGTTAGGGTAAGGGTAAGGTTTAGGGTTAGGGTTATGGATAGGGTTAAGTTTGAGGTTAGGTTTAGCGTTAGTGTTAGATTTAGGGTTAGGATTAGGGTTATGGTTAGGGTAAGGGTTAGGGTTAGGGTTAAGGTTAGGGTTAGGCTTAGTGTTAGAGTAAGGGTAAGGGTTAGGGTTAGGGTTAGGTTTAGGGTTAAGTTTGAGGTTAGGGTTAGGATTAGGGTTAGGGTAAGGGTTAGGGTTAGGGTTAGGGTAAGTGTTAGGGTTATGCTTAGAGTTAGATATAGGGTTAGGGTAAGGGCAAGGATTAGGGTTAGGGTTAAGGTTAGGGTTAGGGTTAGGGTTAGTGTTAGGGTTAGGGTAAGGGTAATTGTTAGTGTTAGTGTTAGGGTTAGGGTTAAGGTTAGGGTTAGGTTTAGGGTTAGGGTAAGGGTTAGGGTTAGGTTAGGGTAAGGTTTAGGGTTAGGGTTAGGGTTAGGGTTAGGTTTAAGGTTAGGGTTAGGGGTAGTGTTAGGGTAAGGGTAAGGGTTACGGTTAGGGTTAGGGTTAGTTTTAGGCTTAGGTTAAGTGTAAGGGTTAGGGTTAGGTTTAGGGTAAGGGTTAGGGTTAGGATTAGGGTTAGGGTAGGGTTTAGGGTAAGGGTAAATGTTAGTGTTAGGGTTAGGTTTAGGATAAGGGTAAGGATTAGGTTTAGGTTTTGGTTTAGAGTTAGGGGTTAGGCTTAGGGTTAGGGTTAGGGTTAGAGTTAGATTTAGGGTAGGGTTAGTTTAAGGTTTAGGGTTAGGGTTAGGTTTAGGGTTAGGGTTAGGGTTAGGGTAAGGGTAAGTGTTAGGGTTAGGATTAGCGTTAGGGTTAGGGTTAGGGTAATGGTTAGGGTTAGGGTTAGGTTTAGGGTTGGGATAGGGTAAGGGTAAGGGTTAGGGTTAGGGTTAGGTTTAGGGTTGGGTTTAAGGTTAGGTTTAGGGTTAGGGTACATTTAAGGATTAGGGTTAGGGTTAGGGTTAGGGTTAGGGTTATGCTTAGGGTTAGGGTTAGGTTTAGGATTAGGGTTAGGTTTAGGTTTAGGGTTAGGGTTAGGGTAAGGTTATGTGTTAGGGTTAGGGTTAGGGTTAGGGTAAGTGTTAGGGTTAGGGTCAGGTTTTGGATAAGGGTAAGGATTAGGGTTAGGTTTAGGGTTAGGGTTAGAAGGTAGGGATAGGGTTAGTGTTAAGGTGAGGTTTAGGTTTTGGGTTAGGGTTAGGATAAGGGTAAGGGTTAGGGTTAGGGTTAGGGATAGTGTTAGGTTTAGGGTTAGGGTTAGGGTAAGGGCAAGGGTTAGGATTAGGGTTAGGGTTAAGTTTAGGGTTAGGATTAGGGTTAGTGTTAGGGTTAATGTTAGGGTTAGGGCTAGGGTTAAGGTTAGGGTAAGGGTTAGGGTTAGAGTTAGGGTAAGGGTTAGGGTTAGGGTTAGGGTTAGGGTTAGGTTTAGAGTTAGGTATAGGTTTAGGGTTAGGGGTTAGGCCTAGGGTTAGGGTTAGGGTAAGGATTAGGGTATGGGTTAGGGTTAATGTTAGGTTTATTTTTAGTGTTAGCTTTAGGGTTAGGGTTAGGGTAAGGGCAAGGATTAGGGTTAGGGTTAGGGTTAAGGTTAGTGTTAGGGTTAGGTTTAGGGTTAAGGTTAGGGTTAGGGTTAGGGTTAGGTTTAGGTTAAGGGTGAGGGTGAGGGTTAGGGTTAGGGTAAGGGTTAGGGTTAGGGTTAGGGTTAGGGTTAGTGTTAGGGTTAGGGTTAGGATTAGGGTTAGAGTTAGTTTAAGGGTTAGGGTTAGGTTAGGGTAAGGGTAAGGGTTATGGTAAGGGTTAGGGTTCGGGTTAGGGTTAGGCTTAGTGTTAGGGTAAGGGTAAGGTTTAGGGTTAGGGATATGGATAGGGTTAAGTTTGAGGTTAGGGTTAGCGTTAGTGTTAGATTTAGGGTTAGGATTAGGGTTAGGGTTAGGGTAAGGGTTAGGGTTAGGGTTAAGGTTAGGGTTAGGCTTAGTTTTAGAGTAAGGATAAGGGTTAGGGTTAGGGTTAGGTTTAGGGTTAAGTTTGAAGTTATGGTTAGGATTACGGTTAGGGTAAGGGTTAGGGTTAGGGTTAGGGAAAGTGTTAGGGTTATGCTTAGAGTTAGAGTTAGGGTTAGGGTAAGGGCAAGGATTAGGGTTAGGGTTAGGTTTAAGGTTAGGGTTAGGGTTAGGGTTAGGGTAAGGGTAAGGGTTAGGGTTAGGGTTAGGGTTAGTTTTAGGCTTAGGGTAAGTGTAAGGGTTAGGGTTAGGGTTAGGGTTAGGGTAAGGGTTAGGGTTAGGATTAGGGTTGGGGTAGGGTTTAGGGTAAGGGTAAATGTTAGTGTTAGGGTTAGTTTTAGGATAAGGGTAAGGATTAGGTTTAGATTTTGGTTTAGAGTTAGGGGTTAGGCTTAGGGTTAGGGTTAGGGTTAGGTTTAGAGTTAGGGTTAGGGTTAGGGTAAGGGTAAGGGTTAGGGTTAGTATTAGGGTTAGGGTTAGGGTTAGGGTAATGGTTAGCGTTAGGGTTAGGGTTAGGTTTAGGGTTAGGGATAGGGTAAGGGTAAGGGTTAGGGTTAGGGTTAGGTTTAGGGTTGGGTTTAAGGTTAGGTTTAGGGTTAGGGTACATTTAAGGATTAGGGTTAGGGTTAGGGTTAGGGTTAGGGTTAGGGTTATGCTTAGGGTTAGGGTTAGGTTTAGGATTAGGGATAGGTTTAGTGTTAGGGTTAGGGTTGTGGTTAGGGTAAGGTTATGTGTTAGGGTTAGGGTTAGGGTTATGTTTAGGGTAAGTGTTAGGGTTAGGGTTAGTGTTATGGTTAGGGTTAGGTTAAGGGTAAGGTTTAGGGTTAAAGTTATGGTCAGGGTTATGGTTAGGGTTAGGGTAAGGGTAAGGGTTAGTGTTAGGTTTAGGGTTATGGTAAGGGTAAGGTTTAGGTTTAGGGTTAGGGTTAGGTTTATGGTTAGGTTTAGCATAAGGATAAATATTAGAGTTAAGGTTAGGGTGAGGGTAAGGGTAAGGGTTAGGGTTAAGATTAGGGTTAGGGTTAGGTTAAGGGTTAGGGTTAGGGTTAGGGTAAGGGTTAGGGTTAGGGTTAGGGTTAGGTTAGGGTTTAGGGTAAGGGTAAATGTTAGTGTTAGGGTTAGGTTTAGGATAAGGGTAAGGATTAGGTTTAGGTTTTGGTTTAGAGTTAGGGTTTAGGCTTAGGTTTAGGATTAGGGATAGGTTTAGTGTTAGGGTTAGGGTTGTGGTTAGGGTAAGGTTATGTGTTAGGGTTAGGGTTAGGGTTATGTTTAGGGTAAGTGTTAGGGTTAGGGTTAGTGTTATGGTTAGGGTTAGGTTAAGGGTAAGGTTTAGGGTTAAAGTTATGGTCAGGGTTATGGTTAGGGTTAGGGTAAGGGTAAGGGTTAGTGTTAGGTTTAGGGTTATGGTAAGGGTAAGGTTTAGGTTTAGGGTTAGGGTTAGGTTTATGGTTAGGTTTAGCATAAGGATAAATATTAGAGTTAAGGTTAGGGTGAGGGTAAGGGTAAGGGTTAGGGTTAAGATTAGGGTTAGGGTTAGGTTAAGGGTTAGGGTTAGGGTTAGGGTAAGGGTTAGGGTTAGGGTTAGGGTTAGGTTTAAGGTTGGGGTTAAGGTTCGGGTTAGGGTTAGGGTAAGGGTAAGGGTTAGGTTAGGGTTAGGGTTAGGGTTAGGGTTAAGGTTAGGGTTAGGATTAGGTTTAGGGTTAGGATTAGGGTTATGGTTAGCGTTAGGGTTGGGGTTAGGGTTAGGGTATGGGTAAGGGTTAGGATTAGAGTTAGGGTTAGGTTTAGGGGTTACGGTTAGGGTTAGGTTTAGGGTTAGGGAAAGAGTTAGGATTAGGGTTAGGGTTAGGTAAGGGTAAGTGTTAGTGTTAGTGTTAGGGTTAGGGTTAGGGTAAGGGTAAGGGTAAGGGCTAGGATTAGGGTTAGTTTTAGGGTTAGGGTAAGGGTAAGGGTTAGGTTTAGGGTTAAGGTTAGGTTTAGGGTTAGGGTTAGGGTAAGAAAAAATGTTACAATTAAGGTTAGGGTTAGGGTTAGGGTTAGGGTTAAGGTTAGTGTGAGGGTAAGGGTAAGGGTTAGGGTTAGGGTTAGAGTTAGGGTTAGGGTTAGGGTAAGGGTTAGGGTTAGGGTTAGGGTTAGGTTTAGGTTTGGGTTTAAGATTAGGGTTAGGGTTAGGGTAAGGGTA